>JAUJEF010000221.1:0-60394 GCA_030444885.1 Citrus sp. QX-2021 | reverse complement strand
TTTTCCGCTGGACGAACTTGGCGCCCGCCTTCGGGTGGTTATTTTTAAGCGCGGCTGTGCCATGCGCCTATTTTTAGCACGCGGAGGCCGATCGCAAAGTCTCGACCCATTCCGAGTCCGGCGGACGAAGGTGCCCAGCCCCTCCAACCAAGGCTATAGCCCACCCGTTTTTTGGCCATTTTTCCGCTGGGGGGTTTGGGCGCGCCGACCTTCGGGTGGTTATTTTTGGGCGTGGTTGTGCCTGTGGCCAATTTTTGGCACGCTGGAGAACGCCGCAAAGTCTCGCCCCATACCGAGTCCGGCGGGCGGTTGGCCACCCTCCCCCGAGGCTATAGCCCACCCATTTTTGGCCATTTTTCTGCTGGACGAACTTGGCGCCCCGGCCATCGGGCGGTTATTTTTTGGGCGCGGATTTGCCTGAGACCAATTATTGGCACGCTGGAGGCCGCCAAAAAGTCTCGTCCCATTCCGAGTCCGGGACGAAGTTGGCCAGCCCCACCCCCAAGGCCAAACCCCACCCCTTTTTTGGCAATTTTTCCGCTGGGGGGTTTGGGCGCGCCGACCTTCGGGGGTTATTTTGGGCGCGGCTGTGCCGCTGCCTATTTTTGGCACGCGGAGGCCGTTCGCAAAGTCTCGACCCATTCCGAGTCCGGTGAGGACGAAGTTGCCCAGTCCTCCCCCAAGGCTATAGCCCACCCGCTTTTGGCCATTTTTCCGCTGGACGAACTTGGCGCCCTGCCTTCGGGCGGTTATTTTTGGGAACGGCTGTGCCCGCGGCCTATTTTTGGCACGCGGAGGTAGCTCAGAAAGTCTCGGCCCATTCCGAGTCCGGCGGACGAAGTGGGCCGGCCCCTCCCCCCAAGGCTATAGCCCACCCGTTTTTTGGCCATTTTTCAGCTGGACGAACTTTGCGCCCCGACCTTCGGGGGGTTATTTTTGGGCGAGGATGTGCCCGCGGCCTATTTTTGGCACGCGGAAGCCGCTCGTAAAGTCTCGCCCCATTCCGAGTCCGGCGGACGAAGTCGGCCAGCCCCTCCCCCCAAGGCTATAGCCCACCCGTTTTTTGGCCTTTTTTCTGCTGGGGGGTTTGGGCGCAACGACCTTCGGGGGGTTATTTTTGGGCGCGGTTGTGACCGCGGCCTATTTTTGGCAGGCGGAGGCCGCTCGTAAAGTCTCGCCCCATTCCGAGTTAGGCGGACGAAGTTGGCCAGCCCCTCCCCCCAAGGCTATAGCCCACCAGTTGTTTGGCCATTTTTCCGCTGGACGAACTTGGCGCCCCGGCCTTCGGGTGGTTATTTTTGGGCGCGGCTGTGCCCACGGCCTATTTTGGCACGCGCAGACTGCTCATAAAGTCTCGCCCCATTCCGAGTCCGGCGGACGAAGTAGGCCAGCCCCTCCCCCCGAGGCTATAGCCCACCCGTTTTTTGGCCATTTTTCCGCTGGATGAACTTTGCGCCCCGGCCTTCGGGCGGTTATTTTTGGGCGCGGCTGTGCCCGGGGCCTATTTTTGGCACGCGGAGGCCGCTCGCAAAGTCTCGCCCCATTCTGAGCCCGGCGGACGAAGTGGGCCAGCCCCTCCCCCCATGGCTATAGCCCACCCGTTTTTTGGCCATTTTTCCGCTAGGGGGTTTGGGCGCGCCGACCTTCGGGCGGTTATTCTTGGCCGCGGCTGTGCCCGCGGTCTATTTTTAGCACGCGGAGGCCGCTCGCAAAGTCTCTCCCCATTCCGAGTCCGGCGGACTAACTTGGCCAGCCCCTCCCCCCAAGGCTATATCCCACCCGTTTTTTGGCCATTTTTCCGTTGGGGGTTTTGGGCGCGCCAACCTTCGGGCGGTTATTTTTGGGTGCGGCTGTGCCCGCGGCCTATTTTTGATAAAAGGAGGCCCCTCGTAAAGTCTCGCACCATTCCGAGTCCGGCGGACGAAGTTGGCCAGCCCCACCCCCCAAGGCCATAGCCCACCCGTTTTTGTGGCCTTTTTCCGCTGGACAAACTTGGCGCCCCGGCCTTCGGGCGGTTATTTTTTGGCTCGGCTGTGGCCGCCGCCTATTTTTGGCACACTGAGTCCCCTCGCAAAGTCTCGCGCCATTCCGAGTCCGGCGGACGAAGTTGGCCAGCCCCACCCCCCAAGGCTATAGCCCACCCGTTTTTGTGCCTTTTTCCGCTGGACGAACTTGGCGCCCCGGCCTTCGGGCGTTTATTTTTGGGCACGGCTGTACCCACGGCCTATTTTTGGCACATGGAGGCCGTTCGCAAAGTCTCGTGCCATTCCGAGTCCGGCGGACTAAGTTGGCCAGCCCCACACCCCAAGGCTATAGCCCACCCGTTTTTGTGGCCTTTTTCCACTGGACGAACTTGGCGCCCCGGCCTTCGGGCGGTTATTTTTGGGCGCGGCTGTGCCCGCGGTCTATTTACGGCAAACGGAGGAACCTCGCAAACTCGCACGCCATTCCGAGTCCGCGGACGAAGTGGGCCAGCCCCACCCCCCAAGGCTATAGCCCACCCGTTTTTGTGGCCTTTTTCCGCTGGACGAACTTGGCGGGCCAGCCTTCGTGCGGTTATTTTTGGGCGCGGCTGTGGTCGCGGCCTATTTTTGGCACACGGAGACCCCTCGCAAAGTCTCGCGCCATTCCGAGTCCGGCGGACGAAGTTGGCCAGCCCCACCCCCCAAGGCTATAGCCCACCTGTTTTTGTGGCTTTTTTCCGCTGGACGAACTAGGCGCCCCGGCCTTCGGGCGGTTATTTTTCGGCGCAGCTGTGCCCGCGGCCTTTTTGGCACACACGAGGCCCCTCGCAAAGTCTTGCGCCATTCCGAGTCCGGCGGACGAAGTTGGCTAGCCCCAGCACCCAAGGCTATAGCCCACCCGTTTTTGTGCTTTTTTTCGGCTGGACGAACTAGGCGCCCCGGCCTTCGGGCGGTTATTTTTCGACGCGGCTGTACCCGCGGCCTATTTATGGCACACAGGAGGCCCCTCGCAAAGTCTCGCGCCATTCCGAGTCCGGCGGACGATGTTGGCCAGCCCCACCCCCCAAGGCTATAGCCCACCCGTTTTTGTGGCCTTTTTCCGCTGGACGAACTTAGCGCCCCGGCCTTCGGGCGGGTATTTTTGGCCGCGGCCGTGCCCACGGCCTATTTTTGGCAAACGGAGCCGCCTCGCAAAGTTTCGCGCCATTCCGAGTCCGGCGGACGAAGTTGGTGCGCCCCACCCCCCAGGCCATAGCCCACCCGTTTTTGTGGCCATTTTCCGCTGGACGAACTTGGCGCCCCGGCCATCGGGCGGTTATTTTTAAGCGCGCGGCTTTGCCCGTAGCCTATTTTTGGCTCACGGAGGCCGCTCGCAAAGTCTCGCGCCATTCTGAGCCCGGCGGACGAAGTTGGCCAGCCCCTCCCCCCAAGGCTATAGCCCACCCATTTTTTGGCCATTTTTCCGCTGGACGAACTTGGCGCCCCGGCCTTCGGGCGGGTATTTTTGGATGCGGCTGTGCCTGTGGCCTATTTTTCGCACACGGAGGCTCCTGGCAAAGTCTCGCGCCATTCCGAGTCCCGCGGACGAAGTGGGCCAGCCCCACCCCCCAAGGCTATAGCCCACCCATTTTTGTGGCCTTTTTCCGCTGGACAAACTTGACGCCCCGGCCTTCGGGCGGGTATTTTTGGGCGCGGCTGTGCCCGCGGCCTATTTTTGGCACACGGAGTCCCCTCGCAAAGTCTCGCGCCATTCCGAGTCCGGCGGACGATGTTGGCCAGCCCCACCCCCCAAGGCTATAGCCCACCCGTTTTTGTGGCCTTTTTCCGCTGGACGAACTTAGCACCCCGGCCTTCGGGCGGGTATTTTTGGCCGCGGCCGTGCCCACAGCCTATTTTTGGCAAACGGAGCCGCCTCGCAACGTTTCGCGCCATTCCGAGTCCGGCGGACGAGGTTGGTGCGCCCCACCCCCCAGGCCATAGCCCACCCGTTTTTGTGGCCATTTTCCGCTGGACGAACTTGGTGCCCCGGCCTTCGGGCGGTTATTTTTGGGCGCGGCTGTGCCAGCGGCCTATTTTTTGCACACGGAGGCCCCTCGCAAAGTCTCGCGCCATTCCGAGTCCGGCGGACGAAGTTGGCCAGCCCCACCCCCCAAGGCTATAGCCCACCCGTTTTTGTGGCCTTTTTCCGCTGGACGAACTTGCCGCCCTGGCTTTCGGGCGGTTATTTTTGGGCGCGGCTGTGAACGGGGCCTATTTTTGGCACACGGAGGCCGCTCGCAAAGTCTCGCCCCATTCCGAGTCTGGCGGACGAAGTGGGCCAGCCCCACCCCCCAAGGCTATAGCCTACCCGTTTTTGTGGCCTTTTTCCGCTGGACGAACTTGGCGCCCCGGCCTTCGGGCGGGTATTTTTGGGTGCGGCTGTGTCCGCGGCCTATTTTTGGCACACGGAGTCGCCTCGCAAAGTCTCGCGCCATTCCGAGTCCGGTTGACGAAGTCGGCCAGCCCCACCCCCCAAGGCTATAGCCCACCCGTTTTTGTGGCCTTCTTCCGCTGGGCGAACTTGGCGCCCCGGCCTTCGGGCGGGTATTTTTGGGCGCGGCTGTGCCCGCGGCCTATTTTTGGCACACGGAGGCACCTCGCAAAGTCTCGCGCCATTCCGAGTCCAGCGGACGAAGTGGGCCAGCCCCACCCCCCAAGGCTATAACCCACCCGTTTTTGTGGCCTTTTTCCGCTGGACGCACTTGGCGCCCCGGCCTTCGGGCGGGTATTTTTGGGTGCGGCTGTGCCTGCGGCCTATTTTTGGCACGCGGAGGCGCCTCGTAAAGTCTCGCGCCATTCCGAGTCCGGCGGACGAAGTTGGCCAGCCCCACCCCCCAAGGCTATAGCCCACCCGTTTTTGTGGCCTTTTTCCGCTGGACGAACTTGGCGCCCGGCCTTCGGGCGGGTATTTTTGGACGCGGCTGTGCCCGTGGCTTATTTTTGGCACACGGAGGCGCCTCGCAAAGTCTCGCGCCATTCTGAGTCCGGCGGACGAAGTTGGCGCGCCCCACCCCCCAAGGCCGTAGCCCACCAGCTTTTGTGGCCTTTTTCCGCTGGACGAACTTGGCGCCCCGGCCTTCGGGCGGTTATTTTTCGGCGCGGCTGTGACCACGGCCTATTTTTGGCACACGGAGTCCCCTCGCAAAGTCTCGCGCCATTCCGAGTCCGGCGGACGATGTTGGCCAGCCCCACCCCCCAAGGCTATAGCCCACCCGTTTTTGTGGCCTTTTTCCGCTGGACGAACTTAGCGCCCCGGCCTTCGGGTGGGTATTTTTGGCCGCGGCCGTGCCCACGGCCTATTTTTGGCAAACGGAGCCGCCTCGCAAAGTTTCGCGCCATTCCGAGTCCGGCGGACGAAGTTGGTGCGCCCCACCCCCCAGGCCATAGCCCACCCGTTTTTGTGGCCATTTTCCGCTGGACGAACTTGGCACCCCGGCCTTCAGGCGGTTATTTTTGGGCGCGGCTGTGCCAGCGGCCTATTTTTGGCACACGGAGGCCCCTCGCAAAGTCTCGCGCCATTCCGAGTCCGGGGGACGAAGTTGGCCAGCCCCACCCCCCAAGGCTATAGCCCACCCGTTTTTGTGGCCTTTTTCCGCTGGACGAACTTGCCGCCCTGGCCTTCGGGCGGTTATTTTTGGGCGCGGCTGTGAACGGGGCCTATTTTTGGCACACGGAGGCCGCTCGCAAAGTCTCGCGCCATTCCGAGTCCGGCGGACGAAGTTGGCAAGCCCCACCCCCCAAGGCTATAGCCCAACCGTTTTTATGGCCTTTTTCCGCTGGACGAACTGGGCGCCCCGGCTTTCGGGCGGTTATTTTTGGGCGCGGCTGTGCCCGGGGCCTATTTTTGGCACACGGAGGCCGCTCGTAAAGTCTCGCGCCATTCCGAGTCCGGCGGACGAAGTCGGCCAGCCCCACCCCCCAAGGCTATAGCCCACCCGTTTTTGTGGCCTTTTTCCGTTGGACGAACTTGGCGCCCCGGCCTTCGGGCTGTTATTTTTGGGCGTGGCTGTGTCCAGGGCCTAGTTTTGGCACTCGGAGGCTGCTCGCAAAGTCTCGCGCCATTCCGAGTCCGGCGGACGAAGTGGGCCAGCCCCACCCCCCAAGGCTATAGCCTACCCGTTTTTGTGGCCTTTTTCCGCTGGACGAACTTGGCGCCCCGGCCTTCGGGCGGGTATTTTTGGGTGCGGCTGTGTCCGCGGCCTATTTTTGGCACACGGAGTCGCCTCGCAAAGTCTCGCGCCATTCCGAGTCCGGTTGACGAAATCGGCCAGCCCCACACCCCAAGGCTATAGCCCACCCGTTTTTGTGGCCTTCTTCCGCTGGACGAACTTGGCGCCCCGGCCTTCGGGCGGGTATTTTTGGGCGCGGCTGTGCCCGCGGCCTATTTTTGGCACACGGAGGCACCTCGCAAAGTCTCGCGCCATTCCGAGTCCTGCGGACGAAGTGGGCCAGCCCCACCCCCCAAGGCTATACCCCACCCGTTTTTGTGGCCTTTTTCCGCTGGACGCACTTGGCGCCCCGGCCTTCGGGCGGGTATTTTTGGGTGCGGCTGTGCCCGCGGCCTATTTTTGGCACGCGGAGGCGCCTCGTAAAGTCTCGCGCCATTCCGAGTCCGGGCGGACGGTTGGCCAGCCCCACCCCCAAGGCTATAGCCCACCTGCTTTTGTGGCCTTTTTCCGCTGGACGAACTTGGCGCCCGGCCTTCGGGCGGGTATTTTGACGCGGCTGTGCCTGTGGCCTATTTTTGGCACACGGAGTCCCCTCGCAAAGTCTCGCGCCATTCCGAGTCCGGCGGACGAAGTTGGGGCGCCCCACCCCCCAGGCCATAGCCCACCAGCCAGTGGCCTTTTTTCCGCTGGACGAACTTGGCGCCCCGGCCTTCGGGCGGTTATTTTTCGGCGCGGCTGTGACCACGGCCTATTTTTGGCACACGGAGTCCCCTCGCAAAGTCTCGCGCCATTCCGAGTCCGGCGGACGATGTTGGCCAGCCCCACCCCCCAAGGCTATAGCCCACCCGTTTTTGTGGCCTTTTTCCGCTGGACGAACTTAGCTCCCCGGCCTTCGGGCGGGTATTTTTGGCCGCGGCCGTGCCCACGGCCTATTTTTGGCAAACGGAGCCGCCTCGCAAAGTTTCGCGCCATTCCGAGTCCGGCGGACGAAGTTGGTGCGCCCCACCCCCCAGGCCATAGCCCACCCGTTTTTGTGGCCATTTTCCGCTGGACGAACTTGGCGCCCCGGCCTTCGGGCGGTTATTTTTGGGCGCGGCTGTGCCAGCAGCCTATTTTTGGCACACGGAGGCCCCTCGCAAAGTCTCGCGCCATTCCGAGTCCGGGGGACGAAGTTGGCCAGCCCCACCCCCCAAGGCTATAGCCCACCCGTTTTTGTGGCCTTTTTCCGCTGGACGAACTTGGCGCCCCGGCCTTCGGGCGGGTATTTTTGGACGCGGCTGTGCCCGTGGCCTATTTTTGGCACACGGAGGCGCCTCGCAAAGTCTCGCGCCATTCTGAGTCCGGCGGACGAAGTTGGCGCGCCCCACCCCCCAAGGCCATAGCCCACCAGCTTTTGTGGCCTTTTTCCGCTGGACGAACTTGGCGCCCCGGCCTTCGGGCGGTTATTTTTGGGTGCGGCTGTGACCACGGCCTATTTTTGGCACACGGAGTCCCCTCGCAAAGTCTCGCGCCATTCCGAGTCCGGCGGACGATGTTGGCCAGCCCCACCCCCCAAGGCTATAGCCCACCCGTTTTTGTGGCCTTTTTCCGCTGGACGAACTTAGCGCCCCGGCCTTCGGGCGGGTATTTTTGGCCGCGGCCGTGCCCACGGCCTATTTTTGGCAAACGGAGCCGCCTCGCAAAGTTTCGCGCCATTCCGAGTCCGGCGGACGAAGTTGGTGCGCCCCACCCCCCAGGCCATAGCCCACCCGTTTTTGTGGCCATTTTCCGCTGGACGAACTTGGCGCCCCGGCCTTCGGGCGGTTATTTTTGGGCGCGGCTGTGCCAGCGGCCTATTTTTGGCACACGGAGGCCCCTCGCAAAGTCTCGCGCCATTCCGAGTCCGGCGGACGAAGTTGGCCAGCCCCACCCCCCAAGGCTATAGCCAACCCGTTTTTGTGGCCTTTTTCCGCTGGATTTAACTTGCCGCCCTGGCTTTCGGGCGGTTATTTTTGGGCGCGGCTGTGAACGGGGCCTATTTTTGGCACACGGAGGCCGCTCGCAAAGTCTCGCGCCATTCCGAGTCCGGCGGACGAAGTGGGCCAGCCCCACCCCCCAAGGCTATAGCCTACCCGTTTTTGTGGCCTTTTTCCGCTGGACGAACTTGGCGCCCCGGCCTTCGGGCGGGTATTTTTGGGTGCGGCTGTGTCCGGGACCTATTTTTGGCACACGGAGTCGCCTCGCAAAGTCTCGCGCCATTCCGAGTCCGGTTGACGAAGTCGGCCAGCCCCACCCCCCAAGGCTATATAGCCCACCCGTTTTTGTGGCCTTCTTCCGCTGGACGAACTTGGCGCCCCGGCCTTCGGGCGGGTATTTTTGGGCGCGGCTGTGCCCGCGGCCTATTTTTGGCACACGGAGGCACCTCGCAAAGTCTCGCGCCATTCCGAGTCCAGCGGACGAAGTGGGCCAGCCCCACCCCCCAAGGCTATAACCCACCCGTTTTTGTGGCCTTTTTCCGCTGGACGCACTTGGCGTACCGGCCTTCGGGCGGGTATTTTTGGGTGCGGCTGTGCCTGCGGCCTATTTTTGGCACGCGGAGGCGCCTCGTAATGTCTCGCGCCATTCCGAGTCCGGCGGACGAAGTTGGCCAGCCCCACCCCCCAAGGCTATAGCCCACCCGTTTTTGTGGCCTTTTTCCGCTGGACGAACTTGGCGCCCCGGCCTTCGGGCGGGTATTTTTGGACGCGGCTGTGCCCGTGGCTTATTTTTGGCACACGGAGGCGCCTCGCAAAGTCTCGCGCCATTCTGAGTCCGGCGGACGAAGTTGGCGCGCCCCACCCCCCAAGGCCGTAGCCCACCAGCTTTTGTGGCCTTTTTCCGCTGGACGAACTTGGCGCCCCGGCCTTCGGGCGGTTATTTTTCGGCGCGGCTGTGACCACGGCCTATTTTTGGCACACGGAGTCCCCTCGCAAAGTCTCGCGCCATTCCGAGTCCGGCGGACGATGTTGGCCAGCCCCACCCCCCAAGGCTATAGCCCACCCGCTTTTGTGGCCTTTTTCCGCTGGACGAACTTCGCGCCCCGGCCTTCGGGCGGGTATTTTTGGCCGCGGCCGTGCCCACGGCCTATTTTTGGCAAACGGAGCCGCCTCGCAAAGTTTCGCGCCATTCCGAGTCCGCCGGACGACGTTGGCTCGCCCCCCCCCCCAGGCCATAGCCCACCCGTTTTTGTGGCCTTTTTCCGCTGGACGAACTTGGCGCCCCGGCCTTCGGGCGGTTATTTTTGGGCGCGGCTGTGCCAGCGGCCTATTTTTGGCACACGGAGGCCCCTCGCAAAGTCTCGCGCCATTCCGAGTCCGGCGGACGATGTTGGCCAGCCCCACCCCCAAGGCTATAGCCCACCTGCTTTTGGGCCTTTTTCCGCTGGACGAACTTGCCGCCCTGGCCTTCGGGCGGTTATTTTTGGGCGCGGCTATGAACAGGGCCTAGTTTTGGCACACGGAGGCCGCTCGCAAAGTCTCGCGCCATTCCGAGTCCGGCGGACGGCTGGCAAGCCCCACCCCCAAGCTATAGCCCAACCGCTTTTATGGCCTTTTTCCGCTGGATTTAACTGGGCGCCCGGCTTTCGGCGGTTATTTTGGGCGCGGCTGTGTGCCTGGGCCTATTTTTGGCACACGGAGGCCGCTCGTAAAGTCTCGCGCCATTCCGAGTCCGCGGGATTTGTCGCCAGCCCCACCCCCCAAGGCTATAGCCCACCCGTTTTTGTGGCCTTTTTCCGTTGGACG
Source organism: Citrus sp. QX-2021 (assembly GCA_030444885.1). Classification (NCBI taxonomy): domain Eukaryota; kingdom Viridiplantae; phylum Streptophyta; class Magnoliopsida; order Sapindales; family Rutaceae; genus Citrus; species Citrus sp. QX-2021. The sequence continues at coordinate 50,461 of JAUJEF010000221.1, read as the reverse complement.
AACTTGGCGCCCCGGCCTTCGGGCTGTTATTTTTGGGCGTGGCTGTGTCCAGGGCCTAGTTTTGGCACTCGGAGGCCGCTCGCAAAGTCTCGCAACATTCCGAGTCCGGCGGACGAAGTTGGCCAGCCGCACCCCCCAAGGCTATAGCCCACCCGTTTTTGTGGCCTTTTTCCGCTGGACGAACTTGGCGCTCCGGCCTTCGGGCCGTTATTTTTGGGCGCGACTGTGCCCGGGGCCTACTTTTGGCACACGGAGTCGGTCGCAAAGTCTCGTGCCATTCCGAGTCCGGCGGACGAAGTTGGCCAGCCCCACCCCCCAAGGCTATAGCCCACCCTTTTTTGAGGCCTTTTTCCGCTGGACGAACTTGCCGCCCTGGCCTTCGGGCGGTTATTTTTGGGCGCGGCTGTGTACGGGGCCTATTTTTGGCACACGCAGGCCGCTCGCAAAGTCTCGCGCCATTCCAAGTCCGGTGGACGAAGTTGGCCAGCCCCACCCCCCAAGGCTATGGACCACCCGTTTTTGTGGCCTTTTTCCGCTGGACGAACATGGCGCCTTGGCCTTCGAGCGGTTAGTTTTGGGCGCAACTGTGCCCGGGGCCTATTTTTAGCACACGGAGGCCGCTCGCAAAGTCTCGCCCCATTCCGAGTCCGGCGGACGAAGTTGGCCAGCCCCACCCCCCAAGGCTGTAGCCCACCCGTTTTGTGGCCTTTTTCCGCTGGACGAACTTGCCGCCCTGGCCTTCGGGCGGGTATTTTTGGGCGCTGCTGTGCCCAAGGAGTATTTTTGGCACACGGAGGCACCTCGCAAAGTCTCGCGCCATTCCGAGTCCGGCGGACGAAGTGGGCCAGCCCCACCCCCGAAGGCTATAGCCCACCCGTTTTTGTGGCCTTTTTCCGCTGGACGAACTTGGCGCCCCGGCCTTCGGGCGGGTATTTTTGGGCGCTGCTGTGCCCAAGGAGTATTTTTGGCACACGGAGGCACCTCGCAAAGTCTCGCACCATTCCGAGTCCGGCGGACGAAGTTGGCCAGCCCCACCCCCCAAGGCTATAGCCCACCCGTTTTTGTGGCCTTTTTCCGCTGGACGAACTTGGCGCCCCGGCCTTCGGGCGGTTATTTTTGGGTGCGGCTGTGCCCGGGGCCTATTTTTGGCACACGGAGGCCGCTCGTAAAGTCTCGCGCCATTCCGAGTCCGGCGGACGAAGTTGGCCAGCCCCACCCCCCAAGGCTATAGCCCACCCGTTTTTGTGGCCTTTTTCCGCTGGACGAACTTGGCGCCCCGGCCTTCGGGCCGTTATTTTTGGGTACTGCTGTGCCCGGGGACTATTTTTGGCACACAGAGGCCGCTCGCAAAGTCTCGCAACATTCCGAGTCCGGCGGACGAAGTTGGCCAGCCACACCCCCCAAGGCTATAGCCCACCCGTTTTTGTGGCCTTTTTCCGCTGGACGAACTTGGCGCCCTGGCCTTCGAGCCGTTATTTTTGGGCGCGGCTGTGCCCGGGGCCTACTTTTGGCACACGGAGTCGGCTCGCAAAGTCTCGTGCCATTCCGAGTCCGGCGGACGAAGTCGGCCAGCCCCACCCCCCAAGGCTATAGCCCACCCGTTTTTGTGGCCTTTTTCCGCTGGACGAACTTGCCGCCCTGGCCTTCGGGCGGTTATTTTTGGGTACGGCTGTGCACGGGGCCTATTTTTGACACACGGAGGCCGCTCGCAAAGTCTGGCGCCATTCGGAGTCCGGCGGACGAAGTTGGCCAGCCCCACCCCCCAAGGCTATAGCCCACCCGTTTTTGCGGCCTTTTTCCGCTGGACGAACTGGGCGCCCCGGCTTTCGGGCGGTTATTTTTGGGCGCGGCTGTGCCCGGGGCCTGTTTTTGGCACACGGAGGCCGCTCGCAAAGTCTCGCGCCATTCCGAGTCCGGCGGACGAAGTTGGCCAGCCCCACCCCCCAAGGCTATAGCCCACCCGTTTTTGTGGCCTTTTTCCGCTTGACGAACTTGGCGACCAGGCCTTCGGGCTGTTATTTTTGGGTGTGGCTGTGCCCAGGGCCTAGTTTTGGCACACGGAGGCCGCTCGCAAAGTCTCGCGCCATTCCAAGTCCGGCGGACGAAGTTGGCCAGCCCCACCCCCCAAGGCTATAGCCCACCCGTTTTTGTCCCCTTTTTCCGCTGGACGAACTTGGCGCCCCGGCCTTCGGGATATTATTTTTGGGCGCGGCTGTGCCCGGGGCCTATTTTTGGCACACGGAGACCGCTCGCAAAGTCTCGCGCCATTCCGAGTCCGGCGGACGAAGTTGGCCAGCCCCACCCCCCAAGGCTATAGCCCACCTGTTTTTATGGCCTTTTTCCGCTGGACGAACTTGGCGCCTCGGCCTTCGGGCGGTTATTTTTGGGTGCTGCTGTGCCCGTGGCCTATTTTTGGCACACGGAGGCCGCACGCAAAGTCTCGCAACATTCCGAGTCCGGCGGACGAAGTCGGCCAGCCGCACCCCCCAAGGCTATAGCCCACCCGTTTTTGTGGCCTTTTTCCGCTGGACGAACTTGGCGCCCCGGACTTCGGGCCGTTATTTTTGGGCGCGGCTGTGTCCGGGGCCTACTTTTGGCACACGGAGTCGGCTCGCAAAGTCTCGTGCCATTCCGAGTCCGGCGGACGAAGTTGGCCAGCCCCACCCCCCAAGGCTATAGCCCACCCGTTTTTGTGGCCTTTTTCCGCTGGACGAACTTGGCGCCCCGGCCTTCGGGCGGTTGTTTTTGGGCGCGGCTGTGCACGGGGCCTATTTTTGGCACACGGAGGCCGCTCGCAAAGTCTCGCGCCATTCCGAGTCCGGCGGACGAAGTTGGCAAGCCCCACCCCCCAAGGCTATAGCCCACCCGTTTTTGTGGCCTTTTTCCGCTGGACGAACTGGGCGCCCCGGCTTTCGGGCGGTTATTTTTGGGCGCGGCTGAGCCCGGGGCCTATTTTTGGCACACGGAGGCCGCTCGTAAAGTCTCGCGCCATTCCGAGTCCGGCGGACGAAGTTGGCCAGCCCCACCCCCCAAGGCTATAGCCCACCCGTTTTTGTGGCCTTTTTCCGCTTGACGAACTTGGCGCCCCAGCCTTCGGGCTGTTATTTTTGGGCATAGCTGTGCCCAGGGCCTAGTTTTGGCACTCGGAGGCCGCTCGCAAAGTCTCGCGCCATTCCAAGTCCGGCGGACGAAGTTGGCCAGCCCCACCCCCCAAGGCTATAGCCCACCCGTTTTTGTCCCCTTTTTCCGCTGGACGAACTTGGCGCCCCGGCCTTCGGGATATTATTTTTGGGCGCGGCTGTGCCTGGGGCCTATTTTTAGCACACGGAGGCCGCTCGCAAAGTCTCGCGCCATTCCGAGTCCGGCGGACGAAGTTGGCCAGCCCCACCCCCCAAGGCTATGGCCCACCCGTTATTGTGGCCTTTTTCCGCTGGACGAACATGGCGCCCTGGCCTTCGAGCGGTTAGTTTTGGGCGCAACTGTGCCCGGGGCCTATTTTTAGCACACGGAGGCCGCTTGCAAAGTCTCGCCCCATTCCGAGTCCGGCGGACGAAGTTGGCCAGCCCCACCCCCCAAGGCTGTAGCCCACCCGTTTTGTGGCCTTTTTCCGCTGGACGAACTTGCCGCCCTGGCCTTCGGGCAGTTATTTTTGGACGCGGCTGTACACGGGGCCTATTTTTGGCACACGGAGGCCGCTCGCAAAGTCTCGCGCCATTCCGAGTCCGGCGGACGAAGTTGGCCAGCCCCACCCCCCAAGGCTATAGCCCACCCGTTTTTGTGGCCTTTTTCCGCTGGACGAACTCGGCGCCCCGGCCTTCGGGCGGTTATTTTTGGGCGCGGCTGTGCCCGGGGTCTAGTTTCGGCACACGGAGGCCGCTCGCAAATTCTCACGCCATTCCGAGTCCGGCGGACGAAGTGGGCCGGCCCCACCGCCCAAGGCTATAGCCCACCCGTTTTTGTGGCCTTTTTCCGCTTGACGAACTAGGCGCCCCGGCCTTCGGGCTGTCATTTTTGGGCGTGGCTGTGCCCAAGGCCTAGTTTTGGCACTTGGAGGCCGCTTGTAAAGTCTCGCGCCATTCCAAGTCCGGCGGACGAAGTGGGCCAGCCCCACCCCCCAAGGCTATAGCCCACCCGTTTTTGTGCCCTTTTTCTGCTGGACGAACTTGACGCCCCGGCCTTCGGGTGGTTATTTTCGGGCGCGGCTGTGCCCGGGGCCTATTTTTGGCACACGGAGGCCGCTCGCAAAGTCTCGCGCCATTCCAAGTCCGGCGGACGAAGTTGGCCAGCCCCACCCCCCAAGGCTATAGCCCACCCGTTTTTGTGGCCTTTTTCCGCTGGACGAACTTGGCGCCCCGGCCTTCGGGCGGTTAGTTTTGGGCGCGCCTGTGCCCGGGCCTATTTTTGGCACACGGAGGCCGCTCACAAAGTCTCGCGCAATTACGAGTCCGCGGACGGTTGGCCACCCCACCCCCAAGGCTATAGCCCACCCGTTTTTGTGGCCTTTTTCCGCTTGACGAACTCGGCGCCCGGCCTTCGGGCGGTTATTTTTAGGCTGCCAAGGCCTGGGCCTATATTTTTCGCACACAGAGGCCGCTCGCAAAGTCTCGCGCCATTCCGAGTCCGGCGGACGAAGTCGGCCAGCCCCACCCCCCAAGGCTATGGCCCACCCGTTTTTGTGGCCTTTTTCTGCTGGGCGAACTTGGCGCCCCGGCCTTCGGGCGGTTATTTTTGGGCGCGGCTGTGCCCGGGGCCTATTTTTCGCACACGGAGGCCGCCTATTTTTGTCACACGGAGGCCGTTCGCAAAGTCTCGCGCCATTCCAAGTCCGGCGGACGAAGTGGGCCAGCCCCACCCCCCAAGGCTATAGCCCACCCGTTTTTGTGGCCTTTTTCCGCTGGACGAACTTGGCGCCCCGGCCTTCGGGCGGTTAGTTTTGGGCGCGCCTGTGCCCGGGGCCTATTTTTGGCACACGGAGGCCGCTCGCAAAGTCTTGCGCAATTCCGAGTCCGGCGGACGAAGTTGGCCAGCCCCACCCCCCAAGGCTATAGCCCACCTGTTTTTTGGCCATTTTTCCGTTGGACGAACTTGGCGCCCCGTTCTTCGGGCGGTTATATTTGGGCGCGGCTGTGCCCGCGGCCTACTTTTGGAACGCGGAGGCAGCTCGCAAAGTCTCGCCCCATTCCGAGTCCGGCGGACGAAGTTGGCCAGCCCCTCCCCCCAAGGCTATAGGCCACCCGTTTTTGGGCCATTTTTCCGCTGGACGAACTTGGCTCCCCGGCCTTCGGGCGGTTGTTTTTGGGCGCGGCTGTGCCTGCGGCCTATTTTTGGCACGCGGAGGCCGTTCGCAAAGTCTCGCCCCATTCCGAGTCCGGCGGACGAAGTTGGCCAGCCCCTCCCCCCAAGGCTATAGCCCACCCGATTTTGGGCCATTTTTCCGCTGGACGAACTTGGCGCCCCGGCCTTCGGGCAGTTATTTTTGGGCACGACTGTCCCCGTGGCCTATTTTTGGTACGCGGAGGCCGCACGCAAAGTCTCGCCCCATTCCGAGTCCGGCGGACGAAGTGGGCCAGCCCCTGCCCCCAAGGCTATAGCACACCCGTTTTTTGGCCATTTTTCCGCTGGACGAACTTGGCCCCCCTGCCTTCTGGCGGTTTTTTTTGCGTGCGTCTGTGCCCACGGCCTATGTTTGGCACGTGGAGGCTTTTCTCAAAGTCTCGCCCCATTCCGAGTCCTGCGGACGTATTTGGCCAGCCGCTCCCCCCTAGGCTATATCCCACCCTTTTTTTGGCCATTTTTCCGCTGGACGAACTTGGCCCCCGCCTTCGGGCGATTAATTTTGACGCGGCTGTGCCTGCGTCTTTTTTGGCACGCGGAGGCCGCCGCAAAGTCTCGCCCCATTCCGAGTCCAGCGGACGGCGGGCCGCCCTCCCCCAAGGCTATAGCCCACCTGTTTTTTGGCCATTTTTCCGTTGGACGAACTTGGCGCCCCGTTCTTCGGGCGGTTATATTTGGGCGCGGCTGTGCCCGCGGCCTATTTTTGGAACGCGGAGGCAGCTCGCAAAGTCTCGCCCCATTCCGAGTCCGGCGGACGAAGTTGGCCAGCCCCTCCCCCCAAGGCTATAGGCCACCCGTTTTTGGGCCATTTTTCCGCTGGACGAACTTGGCTCCCCAGCCTTCGGGCGGTTGTTTTTGGGCGCGGCTGTGCCTGCGGCCTATTTTTGGCACGCGGAGGCCGTTCGCAAAGTCTCGCCCCATTCCGAGTCCGGCGGACGAAGTTGGCCAGCCCCTCCCCCCAAGGCTATAGCCCACCCGATTTTGGGCCATTTTTCCGCTGGATGAACTTGGCGCCCTGGCCTTCGGGCAGTTATTTTTGGGCACGACTGTCCCCGTGGCCTATTTTTGGTACGCGGAGGCCGCTCGCAAAGTCTCGCCCCATTCCGAGTCCGGCGGACGAAGTGGGCCAGCCCCTGCCCCCAAGGCTATAGCACACCCGTTTTTTGGCCATTTTTCCGCTGGACAAACTTGGCGCCCCGGCCTTCGGGCGGTTGTTTTTGGGCGCGGCTGTGCCTGCGGCCTATTTTTGGTACGCGGAGGCCGTTCGCAAAGTCTCGCCCCATTCCGAGTCCGGCGGACGAAGTTGGCAGCCCCTCCCCCCAAGGCTATACCCACCCATTTTTTGGCCATTTTTCCGCTGGAGGGTTTGGACACGCCGACCTTCGGGGGGTTATTTTTGGGCGCGGCTGTGTTCGCGGCCAATATTTGGTACACGGAGGCCGCTCGCAAAGTCTTGCCCCATTCCGAGTCCGGCGGACGAAATTGGCCAGCCCCTACCCCCAAGGCTATAGCCCACCCGTTTTTTGGCCATTTTTCCGCTGGTCGAACTTGGCGCCCCGGCCTTCGGGCGGTTATTTTTGGCCGTGGCTGTGCCCGCGGACTATTTTTGGCACGCGGAGGCCGCTCGTAAAGTCTCACCCCATTCCGAGTCTGGCGGACGAAGTTGGCAGCCCCTCCCCCCAAGGCTATAGCCCTCCCGTTTTTTGGCCATTTTTCCGCTGGACGAACTTGGCCCCCCGGCCTTCGGGCGATTATTTTTGGACGCGGCTGAGCCCGCGGCCTATTTTTGGCACGCGGAGGCCGCTCGCAAAGTCTCGCCCCATTCCGAGTCCAGCGGACGGCGGGCCGCCCCTCCCCCAAGGCTATAGCCCACCTGTTTTTGGCCATTTTTCCGTTGGATTTTAACTTGGCGCCCCGTTCTTCGGGCGGTTATATTTGGGCGCGGCTGTGCCCGCGGCCTACTTTTGGAACGCGGAGGCAGCTCGCAAAGTCTCGCCCCATTCCGAGTCCGGCGGACGAAGTTGGCCAGCCCCTCCCCCCAAGGCTATAGCCCACCCGATTTTGGGCCATTTTTCCGCTGGACGAACTTGGCGCCCCGGCCTTCGGGCGGTTGTTTTTGGGCGCGGCTGTGCCTGCGGCCTATTTTTGGCACGCGGAGGCCGTTCGCAAAGTCTCGCCCCATTCCGAGTCCGGCGGACGAAGTTGGCCAGCCCCTCCCCCCAAGGCTATAGCCCACCCGATTTTGGGCCATTTTTCCGCTGGACGAACTTGGCGCCCCGGCCTTCGGGCAGTTATTTTTGGCACGACTGTCCCCGTGGCCTATTTTTGGTACGCGGAGGCCGCACGCAAAGTCTCGCCCCATTCCGAGTCCGGCGGACGAAGTGGGCCAGCCCCTGCCCCCAAGGCTATAGCACACCCGTTTTTTGGCCATTTTTCCGCTGGACGAACTTGGCGCCCCGGCCTTCGGGCGGTTATTTTTGGGTGCGGCTGTGCCCACGGCCTATTTTTGGCACGTGGAGGCTGTTCTCAAAGTCTCGCCCCATTCCGAGTCCGGCGGACGAAGTTGGCCAGCCCCTCCCCCCAAGGCTATAGCCCTCCCGTTTTTTGGCCATTTTTCCGCTGGACGAACTTGGCCCCCCGGCCTTCGGGCGATTAATTTTGGACGCGGCTGTGCCCGCGGCCTATTTTTGGCACGCGGAGGCCGCTCGCAAAGTCTCGCCCCATTCCGAGTCCAGCGGACGACGGTGGGCCGCCCCTCCCCAAGGCTATAGCCCACCTGTTTTTGGCCATTTTTCCGTTGGATTTAACTTGGCGCCCCGCTCTTCGGGCGGTTATATTTGGGCGCGGCTGTGCCCGCGCCTATTTTTGAACGCTGAGGCAGCTCGCAAAGTCTCGCCCCATTCCGAGTCCGGCGGACGACGGTTGGCCAGCCCTCCCCCAAGGCTATAGGCCACCCGTTTTTGGGCCATTTTTCCGCTGGACGAACTTGGCTCCCCAGCCTTCGGGCGGTTGTTTTTGGGCGCGGCTGTGCCTGCGGCCTATTTTTGGCACGCGGAGGCCGTTTCGCAAAGTCTCGCCCCATTCCGAGTCCGGCGGACGAAGTTGGCCAGCCCCTCCCCCCAAGGCTATAGCCCACCCGATTTTGGGCCATTTTTCCGCTGGACGAACTTGGCGCCCCGGCCTTCGGGCAGTTATTTTTGGGCACGACTGTCCCCGTGGCCTATTTTTGGTACGCGGAGGCCGCTCGCAAAGTCTCGCCCCATTCCGAGTCCGGCGGACGAAGTGGGCCAGCCCCAGCCCCCAAGGCTATAGCACACCCGTTTTTTGGCCATTTTTCCGCTGGACAAACTTGGCGCCCCGGCCTTCGGGCGGTTGTTTTTGGGCGCGGCTGTGCCTGCGGCCTATTTTTGGTACGCGGAGGCCGTTCGCAAAGTCTCGCCCCATTCCGAGTCCGGCGGACGAAGTTGGCAGCCCCTCCCCCCAAGGCTATACCCACCCATTTTTTGGCCATTTTTCCGCTGGAGGGTTTGGACGCGCCGACCTTCGGGGGGTTATTTTTGGGCGCGGCTGTGTTCGCGGCCAATATTTGGTACACGGAGGCCGCTCGCAAAGTCTTGCCCCATTCCGAGTCCGGCGGACGAAATTGGCCAGCCCCTACCCCCAAGGCTATAGCCCACCCGTTTTTTGGCCATTTTTCCGCTGGTCGAACTTGGCGCCCCGGCCTTCGGGCGGTTATTTTTGGCCGTGGCTGTGCCCGCGGACTATTTTTGGCACGCGGAGGCCGCTCGTAAAGTCTCACCCCATTCCGAGTCCGGCGGACGAAGTGGGCCAGCCCCTCCCCCCAAGGCTATAGCCCACCCGTTTTTTGGCCATTTTTCCGCTGGGGGGTTTGGGCGCGCCGACCTTCGGGGGGTTATTTTATGGCGCGGCTGTGCCCGTGGCCTATTTTTGGCACGCGGAGGCCGCTCGTAAAGTCTCGCCCCATTCCGAGTCCGGCAGACGAAGTTGGCCAGCCCCTCCCCCCAAGGCTATAGCCCACCCGTTTTTTGGCCTTTTTTCCATTGGACGAACTTGGCGCCCCGATCTACGGGCGGTTATATTAGGCGCAGCTGTGCCCGCGGCCTATTTTTGGCACGTGGAGGCCGCTCGCAAAGTCTCGCCTCATTCAGAGTCCGGCGGACGAAGTTGGCAGCCCTCCCCCAAGGCTATAGCCCACCCGTTTTTAGCCATTTTTCCGCTGGACGAACTTGGCCCCGGCGTTCGGGCAGTTATTTTTGGCGGCAGCTGTGCCTGCGGCCTATTTTTGGTGCGCGGAGGCCGCTCGCAAAGTCTCGCCCCATTCCGAGTCCGGCGGACGAGTTGGCCAGCCCTCCCCCAAGGCTATAGCCCACCCCTTTTTGGCCATTTTTCTGCTGGGGGTTTGGGCGCGCCGACCTTCGGGGTTATTTTTGGGGCGGCTGTGTCCGCGTCCAATTTTGGTACGCTGGAGGACGCCGCAAAGTCTCCCCATTCCGAGTCCGCGGACGAAGTTGGCCAGCCCGTACCCCCAAGGCTATAGCCCACCCGTTTTTGGCCATTTTTCCGCTGGACGAACTTGGCGCCCGGCCTTCGGGCGGTTATTTTTGGTGCGGCTGTGCCCACGGCCTATTTTTGGCACGTGGAGGCTGTTCTCAAAGTCTCGCCCCATTCCGAGTCCGGCGGACGGTTGGCCAGCACCTCCCCCCAAGGCTATAGCCCTCCCGTTTTTTGGCCATTTTTCCGCTGGACGAACTTGGCCCCCCGGCCTTCGGGCGATTAATTTTGGACGCGGCTGTGCCCGCGGCCTATTTTTGGCACGCGGAGGCCGCTCGCAAAGTCTCGCCCCATTCCGAGTCCAGCGGACGAAGTGGGCCGGCCCCTCCCCCCAAGGCTATAGCCCACCTGTTTTTTGGCCATTTTTCCGTTGGACGAACTTGGCGCCCCGTTCTTCGGGCGGTTATATTTGGGCGCGGCTGTGCCCGCGGCCTATTTTTGGAACGCGGAGGCAGCTCGCAAAGTCTCGCCCCATTCCGAGTCCGGCGGACGAAGTTGGCCAGCCCCTCCCCCCAAGGCTATAGGCCACCCGTTTTTGGGCCATTTTTCCGCTGGACGAACTTGGCTCCCCAGCCTTCGGGCGGTTGTTTTTGGGCGCGGCTGTGCCTGCGGCCTATTTTTGGCACGCGGAGGCCGTTCGCAAAGTCTCGCCCCATTCCGAGTCCGGCGGACGAAGTTGGCCAGCCCCTCCCCCCAAGGCTATAGCCCACCCGATTTTGGGCCATTTTTCCGCTGGATGAACTTGGCGCCCTGGCCTTCGGGCAGTTATTTTTGGGCACGACTGTCCCCGTGGCCTATTTTTGGTACGCGGAGGCCGCTCGCAAAGTCTCGCCCCATTCCGAGTCCGGCGGACGAAGTGGGCCAGCCCCTGCCCCCAAGGCTATAGCACACCCGTTTTTTGGCCATTTTTCCGCTGGACAAACTTGGCGCCCCGGCCTTCGGGCGGTTGTTTTTGGGCGCGGCTGTGCCTGCGGCCTATTTTTGGTACGCTGGAGGCCGTTCGCAAAGTCTCACCCCATTCCGAGTCCGCGGACGAAGTTGGCAGCCCCTCCCCCCAAGGCTATACCCACCCATTTTTTGGCCATTTTTCCGCTGGAGGGTTTGGACACGCCGACCTTCGGGGGGTTATTTTTGGGCGCGGCTGTGTTCGCGGCCAATATTTGGTACACGGAGGCCGCTCGCAAAGTCTCGCCCCATTCCGAGTCCGGCGGACGAAGTTGGCCAGCCCCACCCCCCAAGGCTATAGCCCACCCGTTTTTTGGCCCTTTTTCCGCTGGGCGGAGTTGGCGCCCCGGCCTTCGGGGGGTTATTTTTGGGCGAGGCTGTGCCCGTGGCCTATTTTTGGCACACGGAGGCGCCTCGTAAAGTCTCACCCCATTCCGAGTCCGGCGGACGAAGTGGGCCAGCCCCTCCCCCCAAGGCTATAGCCCACCCGTTTTTTGGCCATTTTTCCGCTGGGGGGTTTGGGCGCGCCGACCTTCGGGGGGTTATTTTATGGCGCGGCTGTGCCCGTGGCCTATTTTTGGCACGCGGAGGCCGCTCGTAAAGTCTCGCCCCATTCCGAGTCCGGCGGACGAAGTTGGCCAGCCCCTCCCCCCAAGGCTATAGCCCACCCGTTTTTTGGCCTTTTTTCCATTGGACGAACTTGGCGCCCCGATCTACGGGCGGTTATATTGGGGCGCAGCTGTGCCCGCGGCCTATTTTTGGCACGCGGAGGCCGCTCGCAAAGTCTCGCCTCATTCAGAGTCTGGCGGACGAAGTTGGCAGCCCCTCCCCCCAAGGCTATAGCCCACCCGTTTTTTAGCCATTTTTCCGCTGGACGAACTTGGCCCCCCGGCGTTCGGGCAGTTATTTTTGGCGGCAGCTGTGCCCGCGGCCTATTTTTGGTGCGCGGAGGCCGCTCGCAAAGTCTCGCCCCATTCCGAGTCCGGCGGACGAAGTTGGCCAGCCCCTCCCCCCAAGGCTATAGCCCACCCCTTTTTTGGCCATTTTTCTGCTGGGGGGTTTGGGCGCGCCGACCTTCGGGGGGTTATTTTTGGGCGCGGCTGTGTCCGCGTCCAATTTTTGGTACGCGGAGGACGCTCGCAAAGTCTCCCCATTCCGAGTCCGGCGGACGAAGTTGGCCAGCCCGTACCCCCAAGGCTATAGCCCACCCGTTTTTGGCCATTTTCCGCTGGGACGAACTTGGCGCCCGGCCTTCGGGCGGTTATTTTTGGGTGCGGCTGTGCCCACGGCCTATTTTTGGCACGTGGAGGCTGTTCTCAAAGTCTCGCCCCATTCCGAGTCCGGCGGACGAAGTTGGCCAGCCCCTCCCCCCAAGGCTATAGCCCACCAGTTATTTGGCCATTTTTCCGCAGGACGAAATTGGCGCCCCGGCCTTCGGGCGGTTATTTTTGTGCGCGGCAGTACCCATGGCCTATTTTTGGCACTCGGAGGCCGTTCGTAAAGTCTCACCCCATTCCGAGTCCGGCGGACAAAGTGGGCCGGCCCCTCCCCCCAAGGCTATAGCCCACCTGTTTTTTGGCCATTTTTCCGCTGGACGAACTTGGCGCCCCGGCCTTCGGGTGGTTATTTTTGGGCGCGGCTGTGCCCGCGGCTTATTTTTGGCACGCAGAGGCCGCTCGCAAAGTCTCGCCCCATTCGGAGTCCGGCGGACGAAGTTGGCGAGCCCCTCTCCCAAAGGCTATAGCCCACCCGTTTTTTGGCCATTTTTCCGCTGGGGGGTTTGGGCGCGCCGATCTTCGGGCGGTTATTTTTGGGCGCGGCTGTGCCCCCGGCCTATTTTTGGCACGCGGAAGCCGCTCGCAAAGTCTCGCCCCATTCCGAGTCCGGCGGACGAAGTTGGCCAGCCCCTCCCCCCAAGGCTATAGCCCACCCATTTTTTGGCCATTTTTCCGCTGGGGGATTTGGGCGCGCCGACCTTCGGGGGGTTTTTTTCGGGCGCGGCTGTGTCCACGGCTAATTTTTGGTATGCGGAGGCCGCTCCCAAAGTCTTACCCCATTCCGAGACCGGCGGACGAAGTTGGTAGCCCCTCCCCCCAAGGCTATAGCCCACCCGTTTTTTGGCCATTTTTCCGCTGGGGGGTTTGGGCGCGCCGAACTTCGGGGGGTTATTTTTAAGGCGTGGCTGTGTCCATGGCCAATTTTTGTACGCGGATGCTGGTCGCAAATTTTCGCCCCATTCCGAGTCCGGCGGACGAAGTTGGCCAGCCCCTCCCCCCAAGGCTATAGCCCTCCCGTTTTTTTGCCATTTTTCCGCTGGACGAACTTGGCGCCCCGGCCTTCGGGCGGTTATTTTTGGGTGCGGCTGTGCCCACGGCCTATTTTTGGCACGTGGAGGCTGTTCGCAAAGTCTCGCCCCATTCCGAGTCCGGCGGACGAGGTTGGCCAGCCCCTCCCCCCAAGGCTATAGCCCTCCCGTTTTTTGTCCATTTTTCCGCTGGACAAAATTGGCGCCCCGGCCTTCGGGCGGTTATTTTTGTGCGCGGTAGTACCCACGGCCTATTTTTGGCACACGGAGGCCGTTCGCAAAGTCTCGCCCCATTCCGAGTCCGGCGGACGAAGTGGGCCGGCCCCTCCCCCCAAGGCTATAGCCCACCTGTTTTTTGGCCATTTTTCCGCTGGACGAACTTGGCGCCCCGGCCTTCGGGTGGTTATTTTTGGGCGCGGCTGTGCCCGCGGCCTATTTTTGGCACGCGGAGGCCGATCGCAAAGTCTCGCCCCATTCCGAGTCCGGCGGACGAAGGTACCCAGCCCCTCCTACCAAGGCTATAGCCCACCCGTTTTTTGGCCATTTTTCCGCTGGGGGGTTTGGGCGCGCCGACCTTCGGGTGGTTATTTTTGGGCGTGGTTGTGCCCGTGGCCAATTTTTGGCACGCGGAGAACGCTCGCAAAGTCTCGCCCCATACCGAGTCCGGCGGGCGAAGTTGGCCACCCCCTCCCCCCGAGGCTATAGCCCACCCATTTTTTGGCCATTTTTCTGCTGGACGAACTTGGCGCCCCGGCCTTCGGGCGGTTATTTTTGGGCGCGGCTGTGCCCGTGGCCAATTGTTGGCACGCGGAGGCCGTTCGCAAAGTCTCGACCCATTCCGAGTCCGGCGGACGAAGTTGCCCAGTCCCTCCCCCCAAGGCTATAGCCCACCCGTTTTTTGGCCATTTTTCCGCTGGACGAACTTGGCGCCCCGGCCTTCGGGCGGTTATTTTTGGGAACGGCTGTGCCCGCGGCCTATTTTTGGCACGCGGAGGTAGCTCAGAAAGTCTCGGCCCATTCTGAGTCCGGCGGACGAAGTGGGCCGGCCCCTCCCCCCAAGGCTATAGCCCACCCGTTTTTTGGCCATTTTTCCGCTGGACGAACTTTGCGCCCCGTCCTTCGGGTGGTTATTTTTGGGCGTAGCTGTGCCCGCGGCCTATTTTTGGCACGCGGAAGCCGCTCGTAAAGTCTCGCCCCATTCCGAGTCCGGCGGACGAAGTCGGCCAGCCCCTCCCCCCAAGGCTATAGCCCACCCGTTTTTTGGCCTTTTTTCTGCTGGGGGGTTTGGGCGCAACGACCTTCGGGGGGTTATTTTTGGGCGCGGCTGTGACCGCGGCCTATTTTTGGCAGGCGGAGGCTGCTCGCAAAGTCTCGACCCATTCCGAGTCAGGCGGACGAAGTTGGCCAGCCCCTCCCCCCAAGGCTATAGCCCACCAGTTTTTTGGCCATTTTTCCGCTGGACGAACTTGGCGCCCCGGCCTTCGGGTGGTTATTTTTGGGCGCGGCTGTGCCCACGGCCTATTTTGGCACGCGCAGACTGCTCGTAAAGTCTCGCCCCATTCCGAGTCCGGCGGACGAAGTAGGCCAGCCCCTCCCCCCGAGGCTATAGCCCACCCGTTTTTTGGCCATTTTTCCGCTGGATGAACTTTGCGCCCCGGCCTTCGGGCGGTTATTCTTGGCCGCGGCTGTGCCCGCGGACTATTTTTTGCACGCGGAGGCCGCTCGCAAAGTCTCGCCCCATTCTGAGCCCGGCGGACGAAGTGGGCCAGCCCCTCCCCCCATGGCTATAGCCCACCCGTTTTTTGGCCATTTTTCCGCTGGGGGGTTTGGGCGCGCCGACCTTCGGGCGGTTATTCTTGGCCGCGGCTGTGCCCGCGGTCTATTTTTAGCACGCGGAGGCCGCTCGCAAAGTCTCTCCCCATTCCGAGTCCGGCGGACTAACTTGGCCAGCCCCTCCCCCCAAGGCTATATCCCACCCGTTTTTTGGCCATTTTTCCGTTGGGGGTTTTGGGCGCGCCGACCTTCGGGCGGTTATTTTTGGGTGCGGCTGTGCCCGCGGCCTATTTTTGGCACACGGAGGCCCCTCGTAAAGTCTCGTACCATTCCGAGTCCGGCGGACGAAGTTGGCCAGCCCCACCCCCCAAGGCCATAGCCCACCCGTTTTTGTGGCCTTTTTCCGCTGGACAAACTTGGCGCCCCGGCCTTCGGGCGTTTATTTTTGGGCACGGCTGTAACCACGGCCTATTTTTGGCACATGGAGGCCGTTCGTAAAGTCTCGTGCCATTCCGAGTCCGGCGGACTAAGTTGGCCAGCCCCACCCCCCAAGGCTATAGCCCACCCGTTTTTGTGGCCTTTTTCCACTGGACGAACTTGGCGCCCCGGCCTTCGGGCGGTTATTTTTGGGCGCGGCTGTGCCCGCGGCCTATTTTTGGCACACGGAGGCCCCTCGCAAAGTCTCGCGCCATTCCGAGTCCGGCAGACGAAGTTGGCCAGCCCCACCCCCCAAGGCGATAGCCCACCCGTTTTTGTGGCTTTTTTCCGCTGGACGAACTAGGCGCCCCGGCCTTCAGGCGGTTATTTTTCGACGCGGCTGTACCCGTGGCCTATTTATGGCACACGGAGGCCCCTCGCAAAGTCTCGCGCCATTCCGAGTCCGGCGGACGAAGTGGGCCAGCCCCACCCCCCAAGGCTATAGCCTACCCGTTTTTGTGGCCTTTTTCCGCTGGACGAACTTGGCGCCCCGGCCTTCGGGCGGGTATTTTTGGGTGCGGCTGTGTCCGCGGCCTATTTTTGGCACACGGAGTCGCCTCGCAAAGTCTCGCGCCATTCCGAGTCCGGTTGACGAAGTCGGCCAGCCCCACCCCCCAAGGCTATAGCCCACCCGTTTTTGTGGCCTTCTTCCGCTGGACGAACTTGGCGCCCCGGCCTTCGGGCGGGTATTTTTGGGCGCGGCTGTGCCCGCGGCCTATTTTTGGCACACGGAGGCACCTCGCAAAGTCTCGCGCCATTCCGAGTCCAGAGGACGAAGTGGGCCAGCCCCACCCCCCAAGGCTATAACCCACCCGTTTTTGTGGCCTTTTTCCGCTGGACGCACTTGGCGCCCCGGCCTTCGGGCGGTTATTTTTCGGCGCGGCTGTGACCACGGCCTATTTTTGGCACACGGAGTCCCCTCGCAAAGTCTCGCAACATTCCGAGTCCGGCGGACGAAGTGGGCCAGCCCCACCCCCCAAGGCTGTAGCCCACCCGTTTTGTGGCCTTTTTCCGCTGGACGAACTTAGCGCCCCGGCCTTCGGGTGGGTATTTTTGGCCGCGGCCGTGCCCACGGCCTATTTTTGGCAAACGGAACCGCCTCGCAAAGTTTCGCGCCATTCCGAGTCCGGCGGACGAAGTTGGTGCGCCCCACCCCTGTGCCATAGCCCACCTGCTTTTGTGGCCTTTTTCCGCTGGACGAACTTTTAGCCCTGGCCTTCGTGCGGTTAGTTTTGGGCGCAACTGTGCCCGGGGCCTATTTTTAGCACACGGAGGCTGCTCGCAAAGTCTCGCCCCATTCCGAGTCCGGCGGACGAAGTTGGCCAGCCCCACTTCCAAGGTCAGAGCCCACCTGCTTGTGGCCTTTTTCCGCTGGGCGAACTTGCCGCCCGGGCCTTCGGGCAGTTATTTTTGGACGGCTGTACACGGGCCTATTTTTGGCACACGGAGGCCGCCGCAAAGTCTCGCGCCATTCCGAGTCCGCGGACGAAGTTGGCCAGCCCCACTCCCTAAGGCTAAAGCCCACCCGTTTTGTGGCCTTTTTCCGCTGGACGAACTCGCACCCGGCCTTCGGGCGGTTATTTTTGGGCGCGGCTGTGCCCGGGGTCTAGTTTCGGCACACGGAGTCCGCTCGCAAATTCTCGCGCCATTCCGAGTCCGGCGGACGAAGTGGGCCGGCCCCACCGCCCAAGGCTATAGCCCACCCGTTTTTGTGGCCTTTTTCCGCTTGACGAACTAGGCGCCCCGGCCTTCAGGCTGTCATTTTTGGGCGTGGCTGTGCCCAAGGCCTAGTTTTGGCACTTGGAGGCCGCTCGTAAAGTCTCGCGCCATTCCAAGTCCGGCGGACGAAGTAGGCCAGCCCCACCCCCCAAGGCTATAGCCCACTCGTTTTTGTGCCCTTTTTCTGCTGGACGAACTTGACGCCCCGGCCTTCGGGCGGTTATTTTCGGGCGCGGCTGTGCCCGGGGCCTATTTTTGGCACACGGAGGCCGCTCGCAAAGTCTCGCGCCATTCCAAGTCCGGCGGACGAAGTTGGCCAGCCCCACCCCCCAAGGCTATAGCCCACTCG
Source organism: Citrus sp. QX-2021 (assembly GCA_030444885.1). NCBI lineage: Eukaryota > Viridiplantae > Streptophyta > Magnoliopsida > Sapindales > Rutaceae > Citrus > Citrus sp. QX-2021. Next base: position 32,987 of record JAUJEF010000221.1, on the reverse strand, counting down.
TTTTTGTGGCCTTTTTCCGCTGGACGAACTTGGCGCCCCGGCCTTCGGGCGGTTAGTTTTGGGCGCGCCTGTGCCCGGGGCCTATTTTTGGCACACGGAGGCCGCTCACAAAGTCTCGCGCAATTACGAGTCCGGCGGACGAAGTTGGCCAGCCCCACCCCCCAAGGCTATAGCCCACCCGTTTTTGTGGCCTTTTTCCGCTTGACGAACTTGGCGCCCCGGCCTTCGGGCGGTTATTTTTGGGCGCGGCTGTGCCCGGGCCTATTTTTCGCACACAGAGGCCGCTCGCAAAGTCTCGCGCCATTCCGAGTCCGGCGGACGAAGTTGGCCAGCCCCACCCCCCAAGGCTATGGCCCACCCGTTTTTGTGGCCTTTTTCTGCTGGGCTAACTTGGCGCCCCGGCCTTCGGGCGGTTTTTTTTGGGCGCGGCTGTGCCCGGGGCCTATTTTTCGCACACGGAGGCCGCCTATTTTTGTCACACGGAGGCCGCTCGCAAAGTCTCGCGCCATTCCAAGTCCGGCGGACGAAGTTGGCCAGCCCCACCCCCCAAGGCTATAGCCCACCCGTTTTTGTGGCCTTTTTCCGCTGGACGAACTTGGCGCCCCGGCCTTCGGGCGGTTATTTTTGGACGCGGCTGTGCCCGGGGCCTATTTTGGTTACACGGAGGCCGCTCGCAAAGTCTCGTACCATTCCGAGTCCGGCGGACGAAGTCGGCCAGCCGCACCCACCAAGGCTATAGCCCACCCGTTTTTGTGGCCTTTTTCCGCAGGACGAACTTGGCGCCCCGGCCTTCGGGCGGTTATTTTTGGGCGCGCCTGTGCCCGGGGCCTATTTTTGGCACACGGAGGCCGCTCGCAAAGTCTCGCGCAATTCCGAGTCCGGCGGACGAAGTTGGCCAGCCCCACCCCCCAAGGCTATAGCCCACCGTTTTTGTGGCCTTTTTCCGCATGACGAACTTGGCGCCCCGGCCTTCGGGCGGTTATTTTTGGGCGCGGCTGTGACCACGGCCTATTTTTGGCACACGGAGTCCCCTCGCAAAGTCTCGCGCCATTCCGAGTCCGGCGGACGATGTTGGCCAGCCCCACCCCCCAAGGCTATAGCCCACCCGTTTTTGTGGCCTTTTTCCGCTGGACGAACTTAGCGCCCCGGCCTTCGGGTGGGTATTTTTGGCCGCGGCCGTGCCCACGGCCTATTTTTGGCAAACGGAACCGCCTCACAAAGTTTCGCGCCATTCCGAGTCCGGCGGACGAAGTTGGTGCGCCCCACCCCCCAGGCCATAGCCCACCCGTTTTTGTGGCCATTTTCCGCTGGACGAACTTGTCGCCCTGGCCTTCGAGCGGTTAGTTTTGGGCGCAACTGTGCCCGGGGCCTATTTTTAGCACACGGAGGCTGCTCGCAAAGTCTCGCCCCATTCCGAGTCCGCGGATTTGTTGGCCAGCCCCACCCCCAAGGTCAGTAGCCCACCCGTTTTGTGGCCTTTTTCCGCTGGACGAACTTGCCGCCCTGGCCTTCGGGCAGTTATTTTTGGACGCGGCTGTACACGGGGCCTATTTTTGGCACACGGAGGCCGGTCGCAAAGTCTCGCGCCATTCCGAGTCCGGCGGACGAAGTTGGCCAGCCCCACCCCCCAAGGCTAAAGCCCACCCGTTTTTGTGGCCTTTTTCCGCTGGACGAACTCGGCACCCCGGCCTTCGGGCGGTTATTTTTGGGCGCGGCTGTGCCCGGGGTCTAGTTTCGGCACACGGAGTCCGCTCGCAAATTCTCGCGCCATTCCGAGTCCGGCGGACGAAGTGGGCCGGCCCCACCGCCCAAGGCTATAGCCCACCCGTTTTTGTGGCCTTTTTCCGCTTGACGAACTAGGCGCCCCGGCCTTCGGGCTGTCATTTTTGGGCGTGGCTGTGCCCAAGGCCTAGTTTTGGCACTTGGAGGCCGCTCGTAAAGTCTCGCGCCATTCCAAGTCCGGCGGACGAAGTGGGCCAGCCCCACCCCCCAAGGCTATAGCCCACTCGTTTTTGTGCCCTTTTTCTGCTGGACGAACTTGACGCCCCGGCCTTCGGGCGGTTATTTTCGGGCGCGGCTGTGCCCGGGGCCTATTTTTGGCACACGGAGGCCGCTCGCAAAGTCTCGCGCCATTCCAAGTCCGGCGGACGAAGTTGGCCAGCCCCACCCCCCAAGGCTATAGCCCACTCGTTTTTGTGGCCTTTTTCCGCTGGACGAACTTGGCGCCCCGGCCTTCGGGCGGTTAGTTTTGGGCGCGCCTGTGCCCGGGGCCTATTTTTGGCACACGGAGGCCGCTCACAAAGTCTCGCGCAATTACGAGTCCGGCGGACGAAGTTGGCCAGCCCCACCCCCCAAGGCTATAGCCCACCCGTTTTTGTGGCCTTTTTCCGCTTGACGAACTTGGCGCCCCGCCTTCGGGCGGTTATTTTTGGTTGCGGCTGTGCCCCGGCCTATATTTTTCGGACATAGAGGCCGCTCGCAAAGTCTCGCGCCATTCCGAGTCCGGCGGACGAAGTTGGCCAGCCCCACCCCCCAAGGCTATGGCCCACCCGGTTTTGTGGCCTTTTTCCGCTGGGCTAACTTGGCGCCCCGGCCTTCGGCGGTTTTTTTAGGCGCGGCTGTGCCGGGGCCTATTTTTCGCACACGGAGGCCGCCTAGTTTTGTCACACGGAGGCCGCTCGCAAAGTCTCGCGCCATTCCAAGTCCGGCGGACGAAGTTGGCCAGCCCCACCCCCCAAGGCTATAGCCCACCCGTTTTTGTGGCCTTTTTCCGCTGGACGAACTTGGCGCCCGCCTTGGGCGGTTAGTTTTGGGCGCGCCTGTGCCTGGGCCTATTTGTGGCACTCGGAGGCCGCACGCAAAGTCACGCCTCATTCCGCGTCCGGCGGACGAAGTCGGCCAGCCCACCCCCCAAGGCTATAGCCCACCCGTTTTTGTGGCCTTTTTCCGCTTGACGAACTTGGCGCCCCGGCCTTCGGGCGGTTATTTTTGGGCGCGGCTGTGCCCGGGGCCAATTTTTCGCACACGGAGGCCGCCTATTTTTGTCACACGGAGGCCGCTCGCAAAGTATCGCGCCATTCCAAGTCCGCGGACGAGGTTGGCCAGCCCCACCCCCCAAGGCTATAGCCCACCCGTTTTTGTGGCCTTTTTCCGCTGGACGAACTTGGCGCCCCGGCCTTCGGGCAGTTATTTTTGGGCGTGGTTGTGCCCGGGGCCTATTTTTGGCACACGGAGGCCGCTCGCAAAGTCTCGCGCCATTCCAAGTCCGGCGGACGAAGTTCGCCAGCCCCACCCCCCAAGGCTATAGCCCACCCGTTTTTGTGCCCTTTTTCCGCTGGACGAACTTGACGCCCCCGCCTTCGGGCGGTTATTTTTGGGCGCGGCTGTGCCCGGGGCCTAGTTTTGGCACACGGAGGCCGGTCGCAAAGTCTCGCGCCATTCCGAGTCCGGCGGACGAAGTGGGCCAGCCCCACCCCCCAAGGCTATAGCCCACCCGTTTTTGTGGCCTTTTTCCGCTGGACGAACTTGGCGCCCCGGCCTTCGGGCAGTTATTTTTGGACGCGGCTGTGCCCGGGGCCTATTTTTGTTACACGGAGGCCGCTCGCAAAGTCTCGCACCATTCCGAGCCCGGCGGACGAAGTCGGCCAGCCGCACCCACCAAGGCTATAGCCCACCCGTTTTTGTGGCCTTTTTCCGCAGGACGAACTTGGCGCCCCGGCCTTCGGGCGGTTATTTTTGGGCGCGCCTGTGCCCGGGGCCTATTTTTGGCACACGGAGGCCGCTCGCAAAGTCTCGCGCAATTCCGAGTCCGGCGGACGAAGTTGGCCAGCCCCACCCCCCAAGGCTATAGCCCACCGTTCTTGTGGCCTTTTTCCGCATGACGAACTTGGCGCCCCGGCCTTCGGGCGGTTATTTTTGGGCGCGGCTGTGCCCGGGGCCTATTTTTCGCACACGGAGGCCGCCTATTTTTGTCACACGGAGGCCGCTCGCAAAGTCTCGCGCCATTCCAAGTCCGGCGGATGAAGTGGGCCAGCCCCACCCCCCAAGGCTATAGCCCACCCGTTTTTGTGGCCTATTTCCGCTGGACGAACTTGGCGCCCCGGCCTTCGGGCGGTTATTTTTGGGCGCGCCTGTGCCCGGGGCCTATTTTTGGCACACGCAGGCCGCTCGTAAAGTCTCGCGCAATTCCGAGTCCGGCGGACGAAGTTGGCCAGCCCCACCCCCCAAGGCTATAGCCCACCCGTTTTTGTGGCCATTTTCCGGTTGACGAACTTGGCGCCCCGGCCTTCGGGCGGTTATTTTTTGGCGCGGCTGTGCCCGGGGCCTATTTTTCGCACACGGAGGCCGCCTATTTTTGTCACACGGAGGCCGCTCGTAAAGTCTCGCGCAATTCCGAGTCCGGCGGACGAAGTTGGCCAGCCCCACCCCCCAAGGCTATACCCCACCCGTTTTTGTGGCCTTTTTCCGCTGGGCGAACTTGGCGCCCCGGCCTTCGGGCGGTTATTTTTGGGCGCGGCTGTGCCCGGGGCCTATTTTTGGCACACGGAGGCCGCTCGCAAATTCTCGCACCATTCCGAGTCCGGCGGATGAAGTTGGCCAGCCCCACCCCCCAAGGCTATAGCGCACCCGTTTTTGTGGCCTTTTTCCGCGTGATGGACTTGGCGCCCCGGCCTTCGGCTGTTATTTTTGGGCGCGGCTGTGCCCAGGGCCTAGTTTTGGCACACAGAGGGTGCTCGCAAAGTCTCGGACCATTCCGTGTCCGGCGGACGAAGTTGGCAAGCCCCACCCTCCAAGCCTATAGCCCACCCGTTTTAGTGCCCTGTTTCCACTGGACGAACTTGTTGCCCCGGACTTCGGGCTGTTATTTTTGGGCGCGGCTGTGCCCGGGGCCTATTTTTGGCACACGGAGGCCGCTCGCAAAGTCTCACACCATTCCGAGTCCGGCGGACGAAGTTGGCCAGCCGCACCCCCCAAGGCTATAGCCCACCCGTTTTTGCGGCCTTTTTCCGCTGGACGAACTTGTCGCCCCGGCCTTCGGGCGGTTATTTTTGGGCGCGGCTGTGTCCGGGTCCTATTTTTGGCACACGGAGGCCGCTCGCAAAGTCTCGCGCCATTCCTAGTCCGGTGGACGAAGTTGGCCAGCCCCACCCCCCAAGGCTATAGCCCACCCGTTTTTGCGGCCTTTTTCCGCTGGATGAACTTGTCGCCCCGGCCTTCGCGCGGTTATTTTTGGGCGCGGCTGTGCCCGGGGCCTATTTTTGGGACACGGAGGCCGCTCGCAAAGTCTCGCGCCATTCCGAGTCCGGTGGACGAAGTTGGCCAGCCCCACCCCCCAAGGCTATAGCCCACCCGTTTTCGCGGACTTTTTCCGCTGGACGAACTTGTCGCCCCGGCCTTCGGGCGTTTATTTTTGGGCGCGGCTGTGCCCGGGGCCTATTTTTGGCACACGGAGGCTGCTCGCAAAGTCTCGCGCCATTCCGAGTCCGGCGGACGAAGTTGGCCAGCCCCACCCCCCAAGGCTATAGCCCACCCGTTTTTGCGGCCTTTTTCCGCTGGACGAACTTGTCGCCCCGGCCTTCGGGCGGTTATTTTTGGGCGCGGCTGTGCCCGGGGCCTAGTTTTGGCACACGGAGGGCGGTCGCAAAGTCTCGCGCCATTCCGAGTCCGGCGGACGAAGTGGGCCAGCCCCACCCCCCAAGGCTATAGCCCACCCGTTTTTGTGGCCTTTTTCCGCTGGACGAACTTGGCGCCCCGGCCTTCGGGCGGTTATTTTTGGGCGCGCCTGTGCCCGGGGCCTATTTTTGGCACACGCAGGCCGCTTGCAAAGTCTCGCGCAATTCCGAGTCCGGCGGACGGTTGGCCAGCCCCACCCCCAAGGCTATAGCCCACCCGCTTTTGTGGCCAATTTCCGCTTGACGAACTTGGCGCCCCGGCCTTCGGGCGGTTATTTTTTGGCGCGGCTGTGCCCGGGGCCTATTTTTCGCACACGGAGGCCGCATATTTTTTTCACACAGAGGCCGCTCGCAAAGTCTTGCGCCATTCAAAGACCGGCGGACGAAGTTGGCCAGCCCCACCCCCTGAGGCTATAGCCCACCCGCGTTTTTGTGGCCTTTTTCCGCTGGGCGAACTTGGCGCCCGGCCTTCGGGCGGTTTTATTTTTGAGCGCCTGTGCCCGGGGCCTATTTTTGGCACACGGAGGCCGGTCGCAAAGTCTCGCGCAATTCCGAGTCCGGCGGACGAAGTTGGCCAGCCCCACCCCCCAAGGCTATACCCCACCCGTTTTTGTGGCCTTTTTCCGCTGGGCGAACTTGGCGCCCCGGCCTTCGGGCGGTTATTTTTGGGCGCGGCTGTGCCCGGTGCCTATTTTTGGCATACGGAGGCCGCTCGCAAATTCTCGCGCCATTCCGAGTCCGGCGGACGAAGTTGGCCAGCCCCACCCTCCAAGCCTATAGCCCACCCATTTTTGTGCCCTGTTTCCGCTGGACGAACTTGTTGCCCCGGACTTCGGGCGGTTATTTTTGGGCGCGGCTGTGCCCGGGGCCTATTTTTGGCACACGGAGGCCGCTCGCAAAGTCTCGCACCATTCCGAGTCCGGCGGACGAAGTTGGCCAGCCGCACCCCCCAAGGCTATAGCCCACCCTTTTTTGGGGCCTGTTTCCGCTGGACGAACTTGTCGCCCCGGCCTTCGGGCGGTTATTTTTGGGCGCGGCTGTGCCCAGGGCCTAATTTTGGCACACGGAGGCCGCTCGGAAAGTCTCGCGCCATTCCGAGTCCGGCGGACGAAGTTGGCCAGCCCCACCCCCCAAGGCTATAGCCCACCCGTTTTTGCGGCCTTTTTCCGCTGGACGAACTTGTCGCCCCGGCCTTCGGGCGGTTATTTTTGGGCGCGGCTGTGCCCGGGGCCTATTTTTGGCACACGGAGGCTGCTCGCAAAGTCTCGCGCCATTCCGAGTCCGGTGGACGAAGTTGGCCAGCCCCACCCCCCAAGGCTATAGCCCACCCGTTTTTGCGGCCTTTTTCCGCTGGACGAACTTGTCGCCCCGGCCTTCGGGCGGTTATTTTTGGGCGCGGCTGTGCCCGGGGCCTATAGCCGACCCGTTTTTTGGGCATTTTTGCGGCGGACGAACTTGCGGACAGGACCTTTGGGCACTAATTTTTGGGCGCAGCTGTGACCACAGGCTATTTTTGGTACACGGGGGCCCCTCGCAAAGTCTGGCTCCATTCCGAGTCCGGTGGACGAACTTTGCCAGCCCCACCCCCCAAGGCTATAGCCCACCCGTTTTTTGGGCATTTTTGCGGCGGACGAACTTGCGGACAGGACCTTCGGGCGCTTATTTTTGGGTGCGGCTGTGCCCACGGCCTAATTTTTGGCACACGGAGGCCCCTCGTAAAGTCTGGCCCCATTCCGAGTCCGGCGGACGAACTTGGCCAGCCAACCCCCCAAGGCTATAGCCCACCCGTTTTTTGGGCATTTTTGCGGCGGACGAACTTGGGGACGGGACCTTCGGGCGCTTATTTTTGGGGGCGGCTGAGCCCGTGTCCTATTTTTTGTACACGGAGGCCCTTCGCAAAGTCTGGCCCTATTCCGAGTCCGGCGGACGAACTTGGCCATCCCCACCCCACAAGGCTATAGCCCACCCGTTTTTTGGGCTTTTTGCGGCGGACGAACTTGAAGACGGGACCTTCGGGCGCTTATTTTTGGGCGTGGCTGTTCCCGCGGCCTATTTTTTGTACACGGAGGCCCCTCGCAAGGTCTGGCCCCATTCTGAGTCCGGCGGACGAACTTGGCCAGCCCCACCCTCCAAGGCTATAGCCCACCCGTTTTTTGGGCATTTTTGCGGCGGATGAACTAGGGGACGGGACCTTCGGGCGATTCTTTTTGGGTGCGGCTGTTCCCGTGGCCAATTTTTGGCACACGGAGGCCCCTCGCAAAGTCTGGCCCCATTCCGAGTCCGGCGGACGAACATGGCCTGCCCCACCCCCCAAGTCTATAGCCCACCCGTTTTTTGGGCATTTTTGCGGCGGGCGAACTTGGGGACGGGTCCTTCGGGCCCTTATTTTTGCGCGCGGCTGTGCCCGTGTCCTATTTTTGGCACACGAAGGCCCTTCGCAAAGTTTGGCCCCATTCTGAGTCCGGCGGACGAACTTGGCCATCCCCACCCCACAAGGCTATAGCCCACATGTTTTTTGGGCTTTTTGCGGCGGACGAACTTGGGGACAGGACCTTTGGGCGCTAATTTTTGGGCCCAGCTGTGACCACAGGCTATTTTTGGTACACGGGGGCCCCTCGCAAAGTTTGGCCCCATTCCGAGTCCGGCGGACGAACTTTGCCAGCCCCACCCCCCAAGGCTATAGCCCACCCGTTTTTTGGGCATTTTTGCGGCGGACGAACTTGCGGACAGGACCTTCGGGCGCTTATTTTTGGGTGCGGCTGTGCCCACGGCCTAATTTTTGGCACACGGAGGCCCTGCAAAGTCTGGCCCCATTCCGAGTCCGTGGACGAACTTGGCCAGCCAACCCCCAAGGCTATAGCCCACCCGTTTTTTTTGGAATTTTGCCGGCGGACGAAATTGGGGACGGGACCTTCGGCGCTTATTTTTGGGGCGGCTGAGCCGTGTCCTATTTTTGGCACACGGAGGCCCTCTTCGCAGTCGGCCCCATTCCGAGTCCGGCGGACGAACTTGGCCATCCCCACCCCACAAGGCTATAGCCCACCTGTTTTTTGGGCTTTTTGCGGCGGACGAACTTGAAGACGGGACCTTCGGGCTCTTATTTTTGGGCGTGACTGTTCCCGCGGCCTATTTTTGGTACACGGAGGCCCCTCGCAAGGTCTGGCCCCATTCTGAGTCCGGCGGACGAACTTGGCCAGCCCTACCCCCCAAGGCTATAGCCCACCCATTTTTTGGGCATTTTTGCGGCGGACGAACTAGGGGACGGGACCTTCGGGCGATTCTTTTTGGGTGCGGCTGTGCCCGCGGCCTAGTTTTGGCACACGGAGGCCCCTCACAAAGTCTGGCCCCATTCCGAGTCCGGCGGACGGACTTGGGGACTGGACCTTCGGGCGCTTATTTTAGGGGACGGCTGTGACGGCGTCCTATTTTTGGTACACAGAGGCCCCTCGCAAAGTATGGCCCCATTCCGAATCCGGCGGACGAACATGGCCAGCCCCACCCCCCAAGGCTATAGCCCACCCATTTTTTGGGCATTTTTGCGGCGGACGAACTTGGGGACCGGACCTTCGGGCAGTTACTTTTGGGCGCGGCTGTGCCCGCGGTGTATTTTTGGCACACGGAGGCCCTTTGAAACTCGCCCGAGCGATTCCGAGTCCGGCGGATGAACTTGGCCAGCCCCTCCCCCAAGGCTATACCCCACCCGTTTTTTGGGCTTTTTTGCGGCGGACGAACTTGGCTGGCCCCACCCCCCAAGGCTATAGCCCACCCGTTTTTGCGGCCTTTTTCCGCTGGACGAACTTGGCGCCCCGGCCTTCGGGGGGTATTTTTGTTCCCGCGGCCTATTTTTGGCAGACGGAGGCGCTCGCAAAGTCTCGCCCCATTCCGAGTCCGGCGGACGAACATGGCTAGCCCCACCGGCCAAGGCTATAGCCCACCCATTTTTGCGGCCTTTTTCCGCTGGACGAACTTGGCGCCCCAACCTTCGGGCGGTTATTTTTGGGCGCCGCTATGCCCGCGGCCTATTTTTGGCACACGGAGGCTACTCGCAAAGTCTTGCCCCATTCTGAGTCCGGCGGACGAACTTGGCCGGCCCCACCCCCCAAGGCTATAGCCCGCCCGTTTTTGTGGCCTTTTTCCGCTGGACGAACCTGGCGCCCCGGCCTTCAGGTGATTATTTTTGGGCGCGGCTGTGCCCGCGGCCTATTTCTGGCATACGGAGGCCGCTCGCAAAGTGTCGCCCCATTCCGAGTCCGGCGGACGAACTTGGCCAGCCCCACCCCCCAAGGCTATAGCCCACCCATTTTTGTGGCCTTTTTTCGCTGGACGAACTTGGCACCCCGGCCATCGGGGGGTTACTTTTGGGTGCGGATGTGCCCGCGCCCTATTTTTGGAACACGGAGGCCGCTCGCAAAGTCTCGCCCCATTCCTAGTCCGGCAAACGAACTTGGCCAGCCCCACCCCCCAAGGCTATAGCCCACCCGTTTTTGTGGCCTCTTTCCGCTGAACGAACTTGGCGCCCCGGCCTTCGGGAGGTTATTTTTGGGCGCGGCTGTGCCCGCGGCCTATTTTTGGCACACGGAGACCACTCGCAAAGTCCCGCCACATTCCGCATCCAGCGGACGAACTTGGCCAGCCCTACCCCCCAAGGCTATAGCCCACCCGTTTTTGTGGCCTTTTTCCGCTGGACGAACTTGGCGCCCCGGCCTTCGGGAGGTTATTTTTGGGCACGGCTGTGCCCAAGGCCTATTTCTGGTAGACAGAGGCCACTCTCAAACTTTCACCCCATTCCGAGTCCGGCGGACGAACTTGGCCAGACCAACCCCCCAAGGCTATAGCCCACCCGTTTTTGAGACCTTTTTCCACCGGACGAACATGGCGCCCTGGCCTTCGGGTGGTTATATTTGGGCGCGGCTGTGGCCGCGGCCTATTTTTGGAATACCGAGGCTGCTCGCAAAGTCTGGCCCCATTCCGAGTCCGGCGGACGAACTTGGCCCGCCCCACCCGCCAAGGCTATAGCCCACCCGTTTTTGAGACCTTTTTCCGCTGGACGAACTTGGCGCCCCGTCCTTCGGGTGGTTCTTTTTGGGCGTGGCTGTGCCCGCGGCCTATTTTTAGTACACGGAGGCCGCTCGCAAAGTCTCGCCGCATTTCGAGTCCGGCGGACGAACTTGGCCAGCCCCACCCCCCAAGGCTATAGTCCACCCGTTTTTGTGGCCTTTTTCCGCAGGATGAACTTGGCGCCCCAGCCTTCGGGCGGTTATTTTTGGGCACGGCTGTGCCCGCGGCCTATTTATAGGACACTGAGGCCGCTCGCAAAGTCTCGCCCCATCCCGAGTCCGGCGGACGAACTTGGCCAGCCCACCCCCAAGGCTATAGCCCACCCGTTTTTGAGACCTTTTTCCGCTGGACGAACTTGGCGCCCCGGCCTTCGGGAGGTTATTTTTGGGCGCGGCTGTGGCCGCGGGCTATTTTTGGCACACCGAGGCCACTCGCAAAGTCTAGCCCCATTCCGAGTCAGGCGGACGAACTTGGTCAGCCCCACCCCCCAAGGCTATAACCCACCCGTTTTTGTGTCCTTTTTCCGCTGGACGAAATTGGCGCCCCGGCCTTCGGGCGGTTTTATTTGGGCACGGCTGTGCCCGCGGCCTATTTTTGGCACACGGAGGACGCTCGCAAAGTCTCGCCCCATCCCAAGTCAAGCGGACGAACTTGGCCAGCCCCAACCCCCATGGCTATAGCCCGCCCATTTTTGTGGCCTTTTTCCGCTGGACGAACTTGGCGCCCCGGCCTTTGGGTGGTTATTTTTAGGCATGGCTACGCCCGCGGCCTATTTTTGGCACACGGAGACCGCTCAGAAAGTCTCATCCCATTCCGAGTCCGGCGGACGAACTTGGCCAGCCCCACCCCCGAAAGCTATAGCCCACCCGTTTTTGTGGCCTATTTCCGCTGGACGAACTTGGCGCCACGGCCTTCGGACAGTCATTTTTTGGCGCGGCCGTGACCGCGGCATATTTTTGGGCCTGCCCCACCCCCCAAGGCTATAGCCAGCCCGTTTTTATGGCCTTTTTCCGCTGGACGAACTTGGTTCCGCGGCCTTCGGGCGGTTATTTTTGGGTGTGGCTGTGCCCACAACCTACTTTTGGCACACGGAGGCCGCTCGCAAAGTCTCTCCCCATTCCGAGTCCGGCGGACGAACTTGGCCAGTCCCACCCCCCAAGGCTATAGCCCACCCGTTTTTGTGGCCTTTTTCCGCTCTTGAACTTGGCGCCCGGACTTCGGGCGGTTATTTATGGGCGCGGCTGTGCCCACTCCCTAATTTTGGGACACAGAGGCAGCTCGCAAAGTCTCGCCCCTTTCCGAGGCCAGTTGACGAACTAGGCCAGCCCCACCCCCCAAGGCTATAGCCCACCCATTTTTGTGGCCTTTTTCCGCTGGAATAAGTTGGCGCCCCGGCCTTCGTGTGGTTATTTTTTGGCGCGGCTGTGCCCGTGGCTTATTTTTGACTCACGGAAGCCGCTCGCAAAGTCTCGCCCCATTCCGATTCCGGTGGACGAACTTGGCCAGCCCCACCCCCCAAGGCTATAGCCCACCCGTTTTTGTGGCCTTTTTCTACTCTTCGAACATGGCGCCTCGGACTTCGGGCTATTATTTTTTAGCGCGGCTGTGCCCGCGGCCTATTTTTGACACACGGAGGTCGCTCGCAAAGTCTCACCCCATTCCGATTCTGGCGGACGAACTTGGCCAGCCCCACCCCCGAAGGCTATAGCCCACCCGTTTTTGTGGCCTTTTTCCGCTCTTCGAACTTGGCGCCTCGGACTTCGCTCGGTTATTTTTTGGGTGCGGCTTTGCCCGCGGCCTATTTTTAGTAAACGGAGGCCGCGCGCAAAGTCTCTCCCCATTCCGAGTCCGGCGGACTAACTTGGCCAGCCCCACCCCCCAAGGCTATAGCCCACCCGTTTTTGTGGCCTTTTTCCGCAGGACGAACTTGACGTCCCGACCTTCGGGCGGTTATTTTTGGGCGCGGCTTTGCCCGCGGCCTATTTTTGGCACACAGAGGCTACTCACAAAGTCTCGCCCCAATCTTTGTCCGGCGGACGGACTAGGCCAGCCCCGCCCCCCAAGGCTATAGCCCACCCATTTTTGTGGCCTTTTTCCGCAGGACGAACTTGGCGTCCCGGACTTCGGGCGGTTATTTTTGGCGCAGCTATTCCCACGGCCTATTTTTGGCACACGGAGGTCGCTCACAAATTCTCACCCCATTCTTAGTCCGGCGGACGAACTAGGCCAGCCCAACCCCCCAAGGCTATAGCCCAACTGTTTTTGTGGCCTTTTTCCGCTGGACGAAGTTGGCGCCCCGGCCTTCGGGCGGTTATTTTTGGGCGCTGCTGTGCCCGCGGCCTATTTTTGGCACACGGTGTCCGCTCGCAATGTCTCGTCCCATTCCAAGTCCGGCGGACGAACTTGGCCAGCCCCACCCCCCAAGGCTATAGCCCACCCGTTTTTGTGGCCTTTTTCCGTTGGACGAAGTTGGCGCCCCGGCCTTTGGGCGGTTATTTTTGGGTGCGGCTGTACCCGCGGCCTATTTTTGGCACACGGAGGCAGCTCGCAAAGTCTCGTCCCATTCCTAGGCCGGCGGACAAACTTGGGCAGCCCCACCCCCCAACGCTATAGCCCACCCGTTTTTGTGGCCTTTTTGCGCTGGACGAACTTGGCGACCCTGCCTTCGGGCGGTTATTTTTGGGCGCGGCTGTACCCGCGGCCTATTTTTAGCACACGGAAGCCGCTCGCAATGTCTCCCCCCATTCTGAGTCCGGCGGACGAACTTGGCCAGCCCCACCGCCCAAGGCTATAGCCCACCCATTTTTGTGGCCTTTTTCCACTGGACGAATTTGGCGCCCCGGCCTTCGGGCGGTTATTTTTGGGCACGGCTGTACCCGTGGCCTATTTTTGGTACACGGAAGCCGCTCGCAAAGTCTCGCCCCATTCCGAGTCCGGCGGACGAACTTGGCCAGCCCCACCCCCCAAGGCTTTAGCCCACCCGTTTGTGTGGCCTTTTTCCGCTAGACGACCTTGGCGCCCCGGCCTTCGGGCGGTTATTTATGGGCGCGGCTGTGCCCGCGGCCAATTTTTGGTACATGGAGGCCACTCGCAAAGTCTCGCCCCATTCAGAGTCCGGCAGACGAACTTGGCCAGCCCCACCCCACAAGGCTATAGCCCACCCATTTTTGTGGCCGTTTTACGCTGGACGACCTTGGCGCACCGGCCTTCGGGCAGTTATTTTTGGGCCCGGCTGCGTCCACGGCCTATTTTTGAGACACAAAGGCCGCTCGCAAAGTCTCGCCCCATTCCGAGTCCGGCGGACGAACTTGGCCAGCCCCTCCCCCCAAGGCTATAGCCCACCCGTTTTTTCGTCATTTTTGCGGCGAACGAACTTGGGGACCGGACCTTCGGGCGCTTATTTTTGGGTCCGGCTGTGCCCGCGACCTATTTTTGGCACACGAATGCCCCTCACAAAGTCTGGCCCCATTCCGAGTCCGGCGGACGATCTTGGCCAGCCCCTCCCCCCAAGGCTATAACCCACCTGTGTTTTGGACATTTTTGCGGCGGACGAACTTGGGGACCGGACCTTCGGGCGCTTATTTTTGTCGCGGCTCTGCCCATGGCCCATTATTGGCACACGGAGGCCCCTGCCAAAGTTTGCCTCCATTCCGAGTCCGGCGGACGAACTTGGCCAGACCCTCCCCTCAACCTATAGCCCACCCTTTTTTTCGGCATTTTTGCGGCACACGAACTGGAGGACCGGGCCTTCGGGCGCTTATTTTTGGGCGCGGCTGTTCCCGCGGTCTATTTTTGGTGCATGGAGGCCCCTCGTAAAGTCTGGGCCCATTCCGAGTCCGGCGGACGAACTTGGCCAGACCCTCCCCCCAATCCTATAGCCCACCCTTTTTTTCAGCATTTTTACGGCGCAGGAACTTGAGGACCGGGCCTTCGGGCGCTTATTTTTGGGCGCGGCTGTTCCAGCGGCCTATTTTTGGTGCACGGAGGCCCCTCGGAAAGTCTGGGCCCATTCCGAGTCCGGCGGACGAACTTGGCCAGCCCCTCCCCCCAAGGCTATAGCCCACCCGTTTTTTCGTCATTTTTGCGGCGGACGAACTTGAGGACCGGACCTTTGGGCGCTTATTTTTGGATGCGGCTGTGTCCGTGGCCTATTTTTGGCGCACGGAGGCCCCTCGCAAAGTTTGGCCCCATTCCGAGTCCGGCGGACGAACTTGGCCAGCCCCTCCCCCCAAGGCTATAGCCCACCCGTTTTTTGGGCATTTTTGCGGCGGACGAACTTGGGGACCGGACCTTCGGGCGCTTATTTTTGGGCGTGGCTTTGCATGACCTATTTTTCACACACACGGAGGCCCCTTCCAGAGTCAGGCCCCATTCTGAGTCCGGGGGACGAACTTGGCCAGCCCCTCCCCCCAAGGCTATTGCGCACCCGTTTTTTGGGCGTTTTTGCGGTGGACGAACTTGGGGACCGGACCTTCGGGCACTTATTTTTGGGTGCGGCTTTGCCCGCGACCTATTTTTCACACACGGAGGCCCCTCGCAGAGTCAGGCCCCATTCCGAGTCCGGCGGACGAACTTGGCCAGCCCCTCCCCCCAAGGCTATAGCCCACCCGTTTTTTCGGCATTTTTGCGGGGGACGAACATGGGGACCGGACCTTCGGGTGATTATTTTCAGAATTGGCTGTGCCCGCGGCCTATTTTTGGTACACGGAGGCCCTCGCAAAGTCTGGTCCAATTCCGAGTCCGGCGGACGAACTTGGCCAGCCCCTCCCCCAAGGCTATAGCCCACCTGTTTTTTCGGCATTTTTGCAACGGACGAACTTGGGGACGGGACCTTCGGGCACTTATTTTTGGGTGCGGCTGTGCCCGTGGCCTATTTTTGGCACACGAAGGCCCCTCGCAAAGTCTGGCCCCATTCCTAGTCTGGCGGACGAACTTGGCCAGCCCCTCCTCCCAAGGCTATTGCCCACCCGTTTTTTGAGAGTTTTTGCGGCGGACGAACTTGGGGACCAGACCTTCGGGCGCTTTCTTTTTGGTGCGGCTGTGTCCCCGCGGCCTATTTTTCGCACACGGAGGCCCCTCGCAAAGTCTCACCCCATTCCGAGACCGGCGGACGAACTTGGCCAGCCCCTCCCCCCAAGGCTATAGCCCACCCGTTTTTTGGGCATTTTTGCAACGGACGAACTTGGGGACCGGACCTTCGGGCACTTATTTTTGGGTACGGCTGTGCCCGCGGCCTATTTTTGGCACATGAATGCCCCATGCGCAAAAGTCTGGCCCCATTCCGAGTCCGTGGGACGAACATGGCCAGCCCCTCCCCCCCAGGCTATAGCCCACCCGTTTTTTGGGCGATTTTGCGACGGATGAACTTGGGGACCGGACCTTCGGGCGGTTATTTTTGGGCGCGGCTGTGTCCCCGCGGCCTATTTTTGGTACACGGAGGTCGCTCGAAATGTCTGGCCCCATTCAGAGAGCGGCGGACGAACTCAAGCTAGCCCTTCCCCCCAAGGCTATAGCCCACCCGTTTTTTGGGCCATTTTGCTACGGACGAACTTGGGGACCGGACCTTCGGGCAGTTATTTTTGGGTGTGGCTGTGCCCGCTCCTATTTTTGGCACACGGAGGCCCCTCGTAAAGTCTGGCCCCATTCCGAGTCCGGCGGACAAACTTGGCCAGCCCATCCCCCCAAGGCTATAGCCGACCCGTTTTAGGCGTTTTGCAACGGACGAACTTGGGGACCGGAACTTCGGGTAATTATTTTTGGGTTCGTCTGTGCCCGGGGCCTATTTTTCGCACATGAAGGCCCATCGCAATGTATGGCCCAATTCCGATTCCGGGGTACGAACTTGGCCAGCCCCTTCCCCCAAGGCTAAAGCCCACCCGCTTTTTTTGGGCATTTTGCAACGGACGAACTTGGGGACGGGACCTTTGGGCACTTATTTTTGGGTGCGGCTGTGCCCGCGGCCTATTTTTGGCACACAGAGGTGCCTCGCAAAGTCTCGCGCCATTCCGAGTCCGGCGGACGAAGTTGGCCAGCCCCACCCCCCAAGGCTATAGCCCACCCGTTTTTGTGGCCATTTTCCGCTGGACGAACTTCGCGCCCCGGCCATCGGGCGGGAATTTTTGGGCGCGGCTGTGGCCGCGGCGTATTTTTGGCACACGAAGGCGCCTCGCAATGTCTCGAGCCATTCCGAGTCCGGCGGACGAAGTTGGCCAGCCCCACCCCCCAAGGCTATAGCCCACCCGTTTTTGTGCCCTTTTTCCGCTGGACGAACTTGGCGCCCCGGCCTTCGGGCGGGTATTTTTGGATGTGGCTGTGCCCGCGGCCTATTTTTGGCACACGGAGGCGCCTCGCAAACTCTCGCACCATTCCTAGTCTGGCGGACGAACTTGGCCAGCCCCTCCCCCCAAGGCTATTGCCCACCCGTTTTTTGGGAGTTTTTGCGGCGGACAAACTTGGGGACCAGAATTTCGGGCGCTTTCTTTTTGGCGCGGCTGTGTCCCCGCGGCCTATTTTTGGCACACGGAGGCCCCTCGCAAAGTCTCACCCCATTCCGAGACCGGCGGACGAACTTGGCCAGCCCCTCCCCCCAAGGCTATAGCCCACCCGTTTTTTGGGCATTTTTGCAACGGACGAACTTGGGGACCGGACCTTCGGGCACTTATTTTTGGGTGCGGCTGTGCCCGCGGCCTATTTTTGGCACATGAAGGCCCCGCGCAAAGTCTGGCCCCATTCCGAGTCCGGCGGACGAACATGGCCAGCCCCTCCCCCCAAGGCTATAGCCCACCCGGTTATTGGGCGTTTTAGCGAACGACGAACTTGGGGACCGGACCTTCGGGCGGTTATTTTTGGGCGCGGCTGTGTCCCCGCGGCCTATTTTTGGCACACGGAGGTCCCTCGCAAAGTCTGGCCCCATTCCGAGTCCGGCGGACGAACCTGGGCTAGCCCATCCCCCCAAGGCTATAGCCCACCCGTTTTTTGGGCATTTTTGCAACGGACGAACTTGGGGACCGGACCTTCGGGCACTTATTTTTGGGTGCGGCTGTGCCCGCTCCTATTTTTGGCACACGGAGGCCCCTCATAAAGTCTGGCCCCATTCCGAGTACGGCGGACAAACTTGGCCAGCCCATCCCCCCAAGGCTATAGCCCACCCGTTTTTTGGGCGTTTTTGCAACGGACGAACTTGGGGACCGGACCTTCGGGCTCTTATTTTTGGGTACGACTGTGCCCGCGGCCTATTTTTGGCACACGAAGGCCCCTCGCAAAGTCTGGCCCAACTCCGAGTCCGGCGGACGAACTTGGCCAGCCCCTTCCCCCAAGGCTAAAGCCCACCCGTTTTTTGGGCATTTTTGCAACGGACGAACTTGGGGACCGGACCTTCGGGCACTTATTTTTGGGTGCGGCTGAGCCCGCGGCCTATTTTTGGCACACGGAGGCACCTCGCAAAGTCTCGCGCCAATCCGAGTCCGGCGGACGAAGTTGGCCAGCCCCACCCCCCAAGGCTATAGCCCACCCGTTTTTGTGGCCATTTTCCGCTGGACGAACTTCGTGCCCCGGCCATCGGGCGGGAATTTTTGGGCGTGGCTGTGTCCGCGGCCTAGTTTTGGCACACGGAGCCGCCTCGCAATGTCTCGCGCCATTCCGAGTCCGGCGGACGAAGTTGGCCAGCCCCACCCCCCAAGGCTATAGCCCACCCGTTTTTGTGCCCTTTTTCCGCTGGACGAACTTGGCGCCCCGGCCTTCGGGCGGGTATTTTTGGACGTGGCTGTGCCCGCGGCCTATTTTTGGCACACGGAGCGGCCTCGCAACGTCTCGCGCCATTCCGAGTCCGGCGGACGAAGTTGGCCAGCCCCACCCCCCAAGGCTATAGCCCACCCGTTTTTGTGCCCTTTTTCCGCTGGACGAACTTGGCGCCCCGGCCTTCGGGCGGGTATTTTTGGACGTGGCTGTGCCCGCGGCCTATTTTTGGCACACGGAGGCACCTCGCAAAGTCTCGCGCCATTCCGAGTCCGGTGGACAAAGTCGGCCAGCCCCACCTACCAAGGCTATAGCCAACCCGTTTTTGTGGCCATTTTCCGCTGGACGAACTTGGCGCCGCGGCCTTCGGGCGGTTATTTTTGGGAGCGGCTCTGTCCGCGGCCTATTTTTGGCACAAGGAGGCCGCTCGCAAAGTCTCGCGCCATTCCGAGTCCGGCGGACGAAGTCGGCCAGCCCCACCTACCAAGGCTATAGCCAACCCGTTATTGTGGCCTTTTTCCGCTGGACGAAGTTGGCGCCCCGGCCTTCGGGCGGGTATTTTTGGACGTGGCTGTGCCCGCGGCCTATTTTTGGCACACGGAGCGGCCTCGCAACGTCTCGCGCCATTCCGAGTCCGGCGGACGAAGTTGGCCAGCCCCACCCCCCAAGGCTATAGCCAACCCGTTATTGTGGCCTTTTTCCGCTGGACGAAGTTGGCGCCCCAGCCTTCGGGCGGTTATTTTTGGACGCGGCTGTGCCCGGGGCCTATTTTTGGCACAAGGAGGCCGCTCGCAAAGTCTCGCGCCATTCCGAGTCCGGCGGACGAAGTTGGCCAGCCCCACCCCCCAAGGCTATAGCACACCCGTATTTGTGGCCTTTTTCCGCTGGACGAATTTGGCGCCCCGGCCTTCGGGCGGTTATTTTTGGGCGCGGCTGTGCCCGGTCCCTATTTTTTGCACACGGAGACAGCTCGCAAAGTCTCGCGCCATTCCGAGTCCGGCGGACGAAGTGGGCCAGCCCCACCCCCCAAGGCTATAGCACACCCGTTTTTGTGGCCTTATTCCGCTGGACGAACTTGGCGCCCCGGACTTCGGGCGTTTATTTTTGGGCGCGGATGTGTCCGGGGCCTATTTTTGGCACATGGAGGCAGCTCACAAAGTCTCGCGCCATTCCGAGTCCGGCGGACGAAGTTGGCCAGCCCCACCCCCCGTGGCTATAGCCCACCCGTTTTTGTGGCATTTTTCCGCTGGACGAACTTGGCGCCCCGGCCTTCGGGCGGTTATTTTTGACGAGGATGTGTCCGGGCCTTTTTGGCACACGGATGCCGCTCGCAAAGTCTCGCGCCATTCCGAGTCCGGCGGACGAAGTTGGCCAGCCCTACCCCCCAAGGCTATAGCCCACCCGTTTTTGTGGCCTTTTTCCGCTGCACAAAGTTGGGGCCCCGGACTTCGGGCGGTTATTTTTCGGTGCGGCTGTGCCCGGGGCCTATTGTTGGCACAAGGAGGCCGCTCGCAAAATCTCGCACCATTCCAAGTCCGGCGGACGAAGTCGGCCAGCCCCACCCCCCAAGGCTATAGCCCACCCGTTTTTGTGGCCTTTTTCCGCTGGACGAACTTGGCGCCCCGGACTTCGGGCGGTTATTTTTGGGCGCGGCTGTGTCCGGGCCCTATTTTTGGCACACGGAGGCCGCTCGCAAAATCTCGCGCCATTCCGAGTCCGGCGGACGAAGTTGGCCAGCCCCACCCCCCAAGGCTATAGCCCACCTGTTTTTGTGGCCTTTTTCCGCAGGACGAACTTGGCGCCCCGGACTTCGGGCGGTTATTTTTGGGCGCGGATGTGTCCGGGGCCTATTTTTGGCACGCGGAGACAGCTCGCAAAGTCTCGCGCCATTCCGAGTCCGGCGGACGAAGTTGGCCAGCCCCACCCCCCAAGGCTATAGCCCACCCGTTTTTGTGGCCTTTTTCCGCTGGACGAAGTTGGCGCCCCGGCCTTCGGGCGGTTATTTTTGGGCGCGGCTGTTCCCGTGGCCTATTTTTGGCACACGGAGGCCGCTCATAAAGTCTCGCGTCATTCCGAGTCCGGCGGACGAAGTTGGCCAGCCCCACCCCCCAAGGCTATAGCCCACCCGTTTTTGTGGCCTTTTTCCGCTGGACGAACTTGGCGCCCCGGACTTCGGGCGGTTATTTTTGGGCGCGGATGTGTCCGGGGCCTATTTTTGGCACACGGAGGCGCCTCGCAAAGTCTCGCGCCATTCCGAGTCCGCGGGACGGTTGGCCAGCCCCACCCCCCATGGCTATAGCCCACCCGTTTTTGTGGCCTTTTTCCGCTGGACGAAGTTGGCGCCCCGGCCTTCGTGCATTTATTTTTGGGCGCGGCTGTGCCCGGGGCCTATTTTTGGCACACGGAGGCGCCTCGCAAAGTCTCGCACCATTCCGAGTCCGGCGGACGAAGTTGGCCAGCCCCACCCCCCAAGGCTATAGCCCACCCGTATTTGTGGCCTTTTACCGCTGGACGAACTTGGCCCCGCGGACTTCGGGCCGGTGTTTTTCGGCGCAATTGTGCCCTCGGCCTATTTTTGGCACACGGAGGCGCCTCGCAAAGTCTCGCGCCATTCCGAGTCCGTCGGACAAAGTGGGCCAGCCCCACCCCCCAAGGCTATAGCCCAACCGTTTTTGTGGCC
This sequence comes from Citrus sp. QX-2021, assembly GCA_030444885.1. Lineage (NCBI taxonomy): Eukaryota > Viridiplantae > Streptophyta > Magnoliopsida > Sapindales > Rutaceae > Citrus > Citrus sp. QX-2021. Next base: position 11,843 of record JAUJEF010000221.1, on the reverse strand, counting down.
TTTTTCCGCTGGACGAACTCTGTGCCGCGGCCTTCGGGCGGGTATTTTTGGGCGCGGCGGTGCCCGTGGCCTATTTTTGGCACACGGAGGCGCCTCGCAAAGTGTCCCGCCATTCCGAGTCCGGCGGACGAAGTTGGCCAGCCCCACCCCCCAAGGCTATAGCCCACCCGTTTTTGTGGCCTTTTTCCGCTGGACGAACTCGGCGCCGCGGCCTTCGGGCGGGTATTTTTGGGTGCGGCTGTGCCCGCGGCCTATGTTTTTCATAAGGAGGTATCTCGCAAAGTCTGGCGCCATTCCGAGTCCGGCGGACGAAGTTGGCCAGCCCCACCCCCCAAGGCTATAGCCCACCCGTTTTTGTGGCCTTTTTCCGCTGGACGAACTCGGCGCCGCGGCCTTCGGGCGGGTATTTTTGGGCGCGGCTGTGCCCGCAGCCTATTTGTGGCACACGGAGGCGCCTCGCAAAGTCTCCCGCCATTCCGAGTCCGGCGAACGAACTTGGCCAGCCTCACCCCCCAAGGCTATAGCCCACCCATTTTTGTGTCCTTTTTCCGCTGGACGAACTTGGCGCCGCGGCCTTTGGGCTGGTATTTTTGGGCCCGGCTGTGCCCGCGGCATATTTTTTTCACACGGAAGCGTCTCGTAAAGTCTCGCGCCATTCCGAGTCCGGCGGACGAAGTTGGCCAGCCCCACCCCCCAAGGCTATAGCCCACCCGTTTTTGTGGCCTTTTTCCGCTGGACGAACTTGGCGCCGCGGACTTCGGGAGGGTGTTTTTGGGCGCAATTGTGCCCGTGGCCTATTTTTGGCACACGGAGGCGCCTTGTAAAGTCTCGCGCCATTCCGAGTCCGGCGGACGAAGTCGGCCAGCCCCACCCCCCAAGGCTTTAGCCCGCCCGTTTTTGTGGCCTTTTTCCGCTGGACGAACTTGGGGGCGCCTTCAAGCGGTATATTTTGGTCGCATTGCTGTGCCCGTTTTTGCTTGTAAATCCATTCTAAATTTATTTTTAATGTGCTTTTGTGTGCGAAGTGTTTTTTCTAATTCAAGGTCTATAGGTTCAAGATTAGGTAATAATGACCTACGACCTTGCATGCAAAACAAATAAAATAAATATAAAGATGGGAACAAAAAAAATAAAAATAAAGAAGAGGGAGAAATTACGATACTAACCTTATTACGCTAATAAAACCTTTCTATAAAAATACACAAAAACAAATACGTGAAATAAATTAACTAAAAATTAAATTAATAAAATAAACAAAAATTACAAAGAAAAAATAAATTGAAAATTAAATTACAGAATTTTTAAAGAAGAGAAAAAGAAAAGAAATACTAACTTTTAAATGTAGATTCACTTTTTTTTTCTTTTTTTTTAATAATTAAAAAAAATACAAGAAAACAAATAAAAGAAATTATTCACAAAAATTAATTCTATGAATTAAAATTACTTACCTCCCAGCAACGGCGCCAAAACTTGTTGTGCAAATTTTAATGAACTCATAAGCGCACGAATCTATTGTAATATAGATCAATGGTGACGAGTGTCGATCCCACGAGGAGGTGGATTTTAATTGTGTGTAGAATTAATTTTGTAAATGGGTGATTGGATTTGTGGTGGAAATGATTTGGAATATGCTAAAACTTAAATTAAAATGGCGAGAATAAATTCTAAAATTGGAATTGAAATGGCGAGAATAAATTGAAGAGAATTCTATTGAAATAAAGCACTTGGGTATCCGGATCCGTATCAAAATGCATCATGGGCTAAATATTCCTTATTAATACCAATTAAATCATGAGGGGGGAATCCACACCTCATGAACCACGCTCTAATCAATATGGTGCTAAGGGCTTATCGTGCCAAATAATAATAACCTTATACTAGAGAGCCGGTGTAACCAAGGCGGTATCTAGACAAGATTATTATTATTTGTCGACGAGAAGTCAAAACATCCACAAAAACTAGAGGGGAAGAGAAAATAAATTTACCAAATTAAGCCCATGACACATGTTGAGACTTCACCTTCAACCCAAGCTTGAAAGAAAATTAGCCACTCATAATTGAACTAGGGGCAAAATAGGAATTTATTAAAATACGAAGAAAATACAAGATGGAGAGGGAATTACAGAAAATGGATCCCAAAAATGGATTCAGAGGTATCAAATTAGGGGGGAGAGGCCCCCTTTTTATAGATACATGGAGTAAATCATGGCCATCGGATTAAAAACAGTTTGGACGCTCAGGATTGCGCCACGTCATCAGTCAACAGTCCACGGTTTGACCACGCGGATGAACAGTAACACGGTTTGACCCGGATGAACAGTAACACGGTTTGGTTGAAAATAATCCTGTGTGATGCATGCACCGTACGCGAGATTTTTCGTCCACTAATATGCTGCCACGTCACCATCAATAATATATAAGAATTTTAGTCCAACAGGATCGTGACACCTCATCAGTCAATGCCACGTCATCGGTCAATGCCACGTCATCGATCCGTCTATCTGAACAGTGTCGTGAACAGTAACGTAGACAGTACCGTACCCGTGAATAGTACCGTACATGTGAATAGTGCCATTTTTCCTTTTATGCTCCTCCTAAGGTTTTCGACCGTCCTGAGTTCAAAAGTGATGTCCGTTTCTGTAAATCTGATCTCTCCTTTATTGTGAAATGACTATAATGCCCTAAAATACATAAATTACTTAATTATTTTTGGCACACGGAGGCGCCTCGTAAGTCGGCGCCATTCCGAGTCCGCGGACGAGTTGGCCAGCCCCACCACCCAAGGCCATAGCCCACCCTTTTTTGTGGTTTTTTTCCGCTGGACGAACTTGGCGCCCCAGCCTTCGGGTGGTTATTTTTGGGCGCGGCTGTGCCCGCGTCCTATTTTTGGCACACAGAAGTAGCTCGCAAAGTCTCGCGCCATTCCGAGTGCGGCGGACGAAGTCGGCCAGCCCCATCCCCCAAGGCTATAGCCCACCCGTTTTTGTGGCCTTTTTCCGCCGGACGAATTTGGCGCCCCAGCCTTCGGGCGGTTATTTTTGGGTGAGGTTGTGCCCGCGGCCTATTTTTAGCACACGGAGGCCCCTCGCAAAGTCTCGCGCCATTCCGAGTCCGGCGGACGAAGTTGGCCAGCCCCACCTCCCAAGGCTATAGCCCACTCGTTTTTGTGCCCTTTTTCCGCTGGACGAGCTTGGCCCCCCGGCCTTCGAGCGGTTATTTTTGGGTGAGGTTGTGCCCACGGCCTATTTTTAGCACACGGAGGCCCCTCGCAAAGTGTCATGCCATTCCAAGTCCGGCGGACAAAGTTGGCCAGCCCCACCCCCCAAGGCTATAGCCCACCCGTTTTTGTGGCCTTTTTCCGCTGGACGAACTTGGCGCCCCGGCCTTCGGGCTGTCACTTTTGGGCGCGGCTGTGCCCGCGGCCTATTTTTGGCACACGGAGGCCCCTCGCAAAGTCTCGCGCCATTCCGACTCCGGCAGACGAAGTTGGGCAGCCCCACCCCCAAGGCTATAGCCCACCCGTTTTTCTGGCCTTTTTCCGCTGGACGAACTTGGCGCCCCGGCCTTCGGGCGGTTATATTTGGCTGCGGCTGTGCCCACGGCCTGTTTTTGGCACACGGAGGCCCCTCGCAAAGTCTCGCGGCATTCCGAGTCCGACGGACGAAGTTGGCCAGCCCCTCCGCCCAAGGCTATAGCCCACCCATTTTTTGGCCATTTTTCCGCTGGGGGGTTTGGGCGCAACGACCTTCGGGGGGTTATTTTTGGGTGCGGCTGTGCCCGCGGCCTATTTTTGGTACGCGGAGGCCGCTCGCAAAGTCTTGCCCCATTCCGAGTCCGGCGGACGAAGTTCGCCAGCTCCTCCCCCCAAGGCTATACCCCAACCGTTTTTTGGCCATTTTTCCGCTGGACGAACTTGGCGCCCCGGCCTTCGGGTGGTTATTTTTGGGTTTGGCTGTGTCCGCGGCCTATTTTTGGCACACGGAGGGCCCTCGCAAAGTCTCGCGCCATTCCGAGTCCGGCGGACGAAGTTGGCCAGCCCCACCCCCCAAGGCTATAGCCCACCCGGTTTTTGGGCCTTTTTCCGCTGGACGAACTTGGCGCCCCGGCCTTCGGGCGGGTATTTTTGGGCGCGGCTGTGCCCGCGGCCTATTTTTGGCACACGGAGGTGCCTCGCAAAGTCTCGCGCCATTCCGAGTCCGGCCGACGAAGTTGGCCAGCCCCACCCCCCAAGGCTATAGCCCACCCGTTTTTGTGGCCTTTTTCCGCTGGACGAACTTGGTGCCCCGGCCTTCGGGCGGGTATTTTTGGGCGCGCTGTGCCCGCAGCCTATTTTTGGCACACGGCGGCCGCTCGTAAAGTCTTGCCCGATTCCGAGTCCGGCGGACGAATTTAGCCAGCCCCTCCCCCTAAGGCTATAGCCCACCCGTTTTTGTGGCCTTTTTCCGCTAGATGAACTTGGTGCCCTGGCTTTCGGGCGGGTATTTTTGGGAACGGCTGTGCCCTCGGGCTATTTTTGGCACACGGAGGTGCCTCGCAAAGTCTCGCGCCATTCCGAGTCCGGCAGACGAAGTCGGCCAGCCCCACCCCCCAAGGCTATAGCCCACCAGTTTTTGTGGCCTTTTTCCGATGGACGAACTTGGCGCCCCGGCCTTTGGGGGTTATTTTTGGGCGCGGCTGTACCCGCGGCCTATTTTTGGCACGCGGAGGCCGCTCATAAAGTCTCGCCCCATTCCGAGTCCGGCGGACGAAGTAGGCCAGCCCCTCCCCCCAAGGCTATAGCCCACCCGTTTTTTGGCCATTTTTCCAATGGACGAACTTGGCGCACCGGCCTTCGGGCGGTTATTTTTGGGCGCGGCTGTGCCCGCGGCCAATTTTTGGCACGCGGAGGCCGCTCGCAAAGTCTCGCCCCATTCCGAGTCCGGCGGACGAAGTTGGCCAGCCCCTCCCCCCAAGGCTATAGCCCACCCGTTTGTTGGCCATTTTTCCGCTGGACGAACTTGGCGCCCCGGCCTTCAGGCGGTTATTTTTGGGTGCTGCTGTGCCCGCATCCTATTTTGGCACGCGGAGGCCGCTCGCAAAGTCTCGCCCCATTCCGAGTCCGGCGGACGAAGTGGGCCAGCCCCTCCCCCCAAGGCTATAGGCCACCCGTTTTTTGGCCATTTTTCCGCTGGGGAGTTTTGGCGCGGTGACCTTCGGGCGGGTATTTTTGTGGGCGGCTCTGCCCGTGGCCTATTTTTGGCTCGCGGAGGCCGTTCGCAAAGTCTCGCCCCATTCCGAGTCCGGCGGACGAAGTTGGCCAGCCCCTCCCTCCAAGGCTATAGCCCACCCGTTTTTTGGCCATTTTTCCACTGGGGTGTTTGGACGCCCCGACATTCGGGTGGTTATTTTTGGGCGCGGCTGTGCCCGCGGCCTATATTTGGAACGCGGAGGCCGCTCGCAAAGTCTCGCCCCATTCCGAGTCCGGCGGACGAAGTTGGCCAGCCCCTCCCCCCAAGGCTATAGCCCACCCGTTTTTTGGCCATTTTTCCGCTGGACGAACTTGGCGCCCCGGCCTTCAGGCGGTTATTTTTTGGCGCGGCTGTGCCCGCGGCCTATTTTTGGCACGCGGAGGCCGCTCGCAAAGTCTCGCCCCATTCCGAGTCCGGCGGACGAAGTTGGCCAGCCCCTCCCCCCAAGGCTATAGCCCACCCGTTTTTTGGCCATTTTTCCGCTGGACGAACATGGCGCCCGGCCTTCGGGCGGTTATTTTTGGGCGCAGCTGTTCCCGCGGCCTATTTTTGGCATGTGGAGGCCACTGGCAAAGTCTCGCCCCATTCCGAGTCCGGCGGACGAAGTTGGCCAGCCCCTCCCCCCAAGGCTATAGCCCACCCGTTTTTTGGCCATTTTTCGGCCGCGGGGTTTGGGCGCGCCAACCTTCAGGGGGTTATTTTTGGGCGCAACTGTGACCGCGGCCGATTTTTGGCACGCGGAGGCCGCTCGCAAAGTCTCACCCCATTCCGAGTCCGGCGGACGAAGTTGGCCAACCCCTCCCCCCAAGGCTATAGCCCACCCGTTTTTTGGCCATTTTTCCGCTGGACGAACTTGGCGCCCCGGCCTTCGGGGGGTTATTTTCGGGCGCGGCTGTGTTCGCGGCCTATTTTTGGCACGTGGAGGCCGTTTGCAAAGTCTCGCCCCATTCCGAGTCCGGCGGACGAAGTTGGCCAGCCCCTCCCCCCAAGGCTATTGCCCACCCGTTTTTTGGCCATTTTTCCGGGGGGGGTTTGGGCGCGCCGACCTTCGGGCGGTTATTTTTGGGCGCGGCTGTGCCCGTGGCCTAGTTTTGGCATGCGGAGGCCGCTCGCAAAGTCTCGTCCCATTCCGAGTCAGGGCGGACGAAGCTGGCCAGCCCCTCCACCAAGGCTATAGCCCACCCGTTTTTTGGCCATTTTTCCGCTGGACGAACTTTTCGCCCCGGCCTTCGGGCGGTTAGTTTTGGGCGCGGCTGTGCCCGTGGCCTATTCTTGGCACGCGGAAGCCGCTCGCAAAGTCTCTCCCCATTCCGAGTCCGGCAGACGAAGTTGGCCAGCCCTCCCCCAAGGCTATAGCCCACCCGTTTTTGGCCATTTTTCCGCTGGGACGAACTTGGCGCCCGGCCTTCAAGCGGTTATTTTTGGGCGCGGCTGTGCCCGCGGCCTATTTTTGGCACGCGGAGGCTGCTCGCAAAGTCTCGCCCCATTCTGAGTCCGGCGGACGAAGTTGGCCAGCCCCTCCCACCAAGGCTATAGCCCACCCGTTTGTTGGCCATTTTTCCGCTGGACGAACTTGGCGCCCCGGCCTTCGGGCGGTTATTTTTGGGCGCGGCTGTGCCCGCGTCCTATTTTTGGTACGCGGAGGCCGCTCGTAAAGTCTCGCCCCATTCCGAGTCCGGCGGACGAAGTGGGCCAGCCCCTCCCCCCAAGGCTATAGCCCACCCGTTTTTTGGCCATTTTTCCGCTGGGGGGTTTGGGCGCGGCGACCTTCGGGCGGGTATTATTGGGGGCGGCTCTGCCCGTGGCCTATTTTTGGCTTGCGGAGGCCGTTCGCAAAGTCTCGCCCCATTCCGAGTCCGGCGGACGAAGTCGGCCAGCCCCTCCCCCCAAGGCTATAGCCCACCCGTTTTTTGGCCATTTTTCCGCTGGGGGGTTTGGGCGCGCCGACCTTCGGGGGGTTATTTTTATGCGCGGCTGTGCCCGAGGCCTATTTTTGGCGTGCGGAGGCCGCTCGCAAAGTCTCTCCCCATTCCGAGTCCGGCAGACGAAGTTGGCCAGCCCCTCCCCCAAGGCTATAGCCCACCCTTTTTTTGGGCATTTTTCCGCTGGACGAACTTGCGCCCCGGCCTTTGGGCAGTTATTATTGGGCGCGGCTGTGCCCGCGGCCTATTTTTGGCACAAGTATGCCGCTCGCAAAGTCTCGCGCCATTCCGAGTCCGGCGGACGAGAGTAGCCAGCCCCACCCCCAAGGCTATAGCCCACCCGTTTTTGCTGCCTTTTTCCGCTGTACGAACTTGGCGCCCGGCCTTGGGCGGTTATTTTTGGCGCGGCTGTGACTGGGCCTATTTTTGGCACACGGAGGGCGCTCGCAAAGTCTCGCGCCATTCCGAGTCCGGGCGGGACAGAAGTTGGCCAGCCCCACCCCCAAGGCTATAGCCCACCCGTTTTGCGGCCTTTTTCCGCTGGACGAACTTGGCGCCCGGCCTTCGGGCGGTTATTTTTAGCGCGGCTGTGCCTGGGGCCTATTTTTGGCACACGCAGCCCGCTCGCAAAGTCTCGCGCCATTCCGAGTCCGGCGGACGAAGTGGGCCAGCCCCACCCCCAAGGCTATAGCCCACCCGTTTTTGTGGCCTTTTTCGGCTGGACGAACTTGGCGCCCCGGCCTTCGGGCGGTTATTTTTGGGCGCGGCTGTGCCCGGGGTCTATTTTTGGCTCACGGAGGCCGCTCGCTAAGTCTCGCACCATTCCGAGCCCGGCGGACGAAGTTGGCCAGCCCCACCCCCCAAGGCTATAGCCCACCCGTTTTTGCGGCCTTTTTCCGCTGGACGAACTTGGCGCCCCGGCCTTCGGGCGGTTATTTTTGGGCGCGGCTGTGCCCGGGGCCTATTTTTGGCACACGGAGGCCGCTCGCAAAGTCTCGCGCCATTCCGAGTCCGGCGGACGAAGTGGGCCAGCCCCACCCCCCAAGGCTATAGCCCACCCGTTTTTGTGGCCTTTTTCGGCTGGACGAACTTGGCGCCCCGGCCTTCGGGCGGTTATTTTTGGGCGCGGCTGTGCCCGGGGTCTATTTTTGGCTCACGGAGGCCGCTCACTAAGTCTCGCACCATTCCGAGCCCGGCGGACGAAGTTGGCCAGCCCCACCCCCCAAGGCTATAGCCCACCCGTTTTTGCGGCCTTTTTCCGCTGGACGAACTTGGCGCCCCGGCCTTCGGTCGGTTATTTTTTGGCGCGGCTGTGCCCGGGGCCTATTTTTGGCACAAGGAGGCCGCTCGCAAAGTCTCCCGCCATTCCGACTCCGGCGGACGAAGTGGGCCAGCCCCACCCCCCAAGGTTATAGCCCACCCTTTTTTGCGGCCTTTTTCCGCTGGACGAACTTGGCGCCCCGGCCTTCGGGCGGTTATTTTTGGGCGCGGCTGTGCCCGGGGCCTATTTTTGGCTCACGGAGGCCGCTCGCAAAGTCTCGCGCCATTCCGAGTCCGGCGGACGAAGTTGGCCAGCCCCACCCCCCAAGGCTATAGCCCACCCGTTTTTGCGGCCTTTTTCCGCTGGACGAACTTGGCGCCCCGGCCTTCGGGCTGTTATTTTTGGGCGCGGCTGTGCCCGGGGCCTATTTTTGGCACACGGAGGCCGCTCCCAAAGTCTCGCCCCATTCCGAGTCCAGCGGACGAAGTTGGCCAGCCCCACCCCCCAAGGCTACGGCCCTCCCGTTTTTTGGCCATTTTTCTGCTGGGGGGTTTGGGCGCGCCGACCTTCGGGCGGTTATTTTTTGTCGCGGCTGTGCCGGTGGCCTATTTTTGGCACGCGGAGGCCGCCCGCAAAGTCTCGCCCCATTCCGAGTCCAGCGGACGAAGTTGGCCAGCCCCTCCCCCCAAGGCTATAGCCCACCCGTTTTTTGGCCATTTTTCCGCTGGGGGGTTTGGGCGCGACAACCTTCGGGCAGTTATTTTTGGGCACGGCTGTGCCGGAGGCCTATTTTTAGCAAGCGGAGACCGTTCGCAAAGTCTCGCCCCATTCCGAGTCCGGCGGACGAAGTTGGCCAGCCTCTCCCCCCAAGGTTATAGCCCACCCGTTTTCTGGCCATTTTTTCGCCGGACGAACTTGGCGCCCCGGCCTTCGGGCGTTTATTTTTGGCCGCGACTGTGCCCGCGGCCTATTTTTGGCACGCGGAGTCCGCTCGCAAAGCCTCGCCCCATTCCGAGTCCGGCGGACGAACTTGGCCAGCCCCTCCCCCCAAGGATATAGCCCACCCGTTTTTTAGCCATTTTTCCGCTAGACGAACTAGGCGCCCCGGCCTTCGGGCGGTTATTTTTGGGCGCGGCTGTGCTCGCGGCCTATTTTTGACACGCGGAGGCCGCTCGCAAAGTCTCGCCCCATTCCGAGTCCGGCGGACGAAGTTGGCCAGCCCCTCCCACCAAGGATATAGCCCACCCGTTTTTTGGCCATTTTTCCGCGGAACGAACTAGGCTCCCCGGCCGTCGGAGGGTTATTTTTGGGCGCGGCTGTGCCCGCGGCCTATTTTTGGCACGCGGAGGCCGTTCGTAAAGTCTCGCCCCATTCCGAGTCCGGCGGACGAAGTAGGCCAGCCCCTCCCCCCAAGGCTATAGCCCACCCGTTTTTTGGCCATTTTTCCGCTGGACGAACTAGGCGCCCCGGCCGTCGGGCGGTTATTTTTGGGCGCGGCTGTGCCCGCGGTCTATTTTTGGCACGTGGAGGCCGCTCACAAAGTCTAGCCACATTCCGAGACCGGCGGACGAAGTTGGCCAGCCCCTCCCCCCCAGGCTATAGCCCACCCGTTTTTTGGCCATTTTTCCGCTGGACGAACTTGGCGCCCCGGCCTTCGGGCGGTTATTTTTGGGCGAGGCTGTACCCGCGGCCTATTTTTGGCACGCGGAGTCCGCTCGCAAAGCCTCGCCCCATTCCGAGTCCGGCGGACGAAGTTGGCCAGTCCTTCCCCCCAAGGCTATAGCCCACCCGTTTTTGTGGCCTTTTTCGGCTGGACGAACTTGGCGCCCCGGCCTTCGGGCGGTTATTTTTGGGCGCGGCTGTGCCCGGGGTCTATTTTTGGCTCACGGAGGCCGCTCGCTAAGTCTCGCACCATTCCGAGCCCGGCGGACGAAGTTGGCCAGCCCCACCCCCCAAGGCTATAGCCCACCCGTTTTTGCGGCCTTTTTCCGCTGGACGAACTTGGCGCCCCGGCCTTCGGTCGGTTATTTTTTGGCGCGGCTGTGCCCGGGGCCTATTTTTGGCACAAGGAGGCCGCTCGCAAAGTCTCCCGCCATTCCGACTCCGGCGGACGAAGTGGGCCAGCCCCACCCCCCAAGGCTATAGCCCACCCTTTTTTGCGGCCTTTTTCCGCTGGACGAACTTGGCTGCCCGGCCTTCGGCCGTTTATTTTTGGCGCGGCTGTGCCCGGGCCCATTTTTGGCTCACGGAGGCCGCTCGCAAAGTCTCGCGCCATTCCGAGTCCGGCGGACGAAGTTGGCCAGCACCACCCCCAAGGCGATAGCCACCCGTTTTTGCGGCCTTTTTCCGCTGGACGAACATGGCGCCCCGGCCTTCGGGCGGTTATTTTTGGGCGCGGCTGTGCCCGGTGCCAATATATGCCACACGGAGGCCTCTCCCAAAGTCTCGCCACATAACGAGTCCGGCGGACAAAGTTGTGCCAGCGCCACCCCCAAGGCTATTGCCCACCCGTTTTTGGGCATTTTTCTGCTGGGGGGTTTGGGCACGCCGACCTTCGGGCGGTTATTTTTGGGCGCGGCTGTGCCGTGGCCTATTTTTGGCATGCGGAGGTCGCTCGCAAAGTCTCACCCCATTCAGAGTCCGTGGACGAGTTGGCCAGCCCTCCGCCTAAGGCTATAGCCCACCCGTTTTTGGCCATTTTTCCGCTGGGGGTTTTGGGCGCTGACCTTCGGGCAGTTATTTTTGGGCGCGGCTGTGCCGAGGCCTATTTTTAGCAAGCGGAGACCGCTAGCAAAATCTCGCCCCATTCCCGAGTCCGCGGACAGGCTTGGCCAGCCCTCCCCCAAGGCTATAGCCCACCCGTTTCCGCCATTTTCCGCCGGACGAACTTGGCGCCCGCCTTCGGGCGGTTATTTTTGGCTGACTGTGCCCGCGGCCTATTTTTGGCACAGCGGAGTCCGCTCGCAAAGCCTCGCCCCATTCCGAGTCCGGCAGCGAAGTTGGCCAGTCCTTCCCCCAAGGCTATAGCCCACCCGTTTTTAGCCATTTTCCGCTGGGCGAACTAGGCGCCCGGCCGTCGGGCGGTTATTTTTGGCGCGCGGCTGTGCCCGCGGTCTATTTTTGCACGTGGAGCCGCTCACAAAGTCTAGCCACATTCCGAGACCGGCCCGGACGAGAGTTGGCTGGCCACTCCCAGGCTATAGCCCACCGTTTTTGGCCATTTTCCGCTGGACCAGACTTGGCGCCCGGACCTTCGGGTGGTTATTTTTGGCGAAGCTGTACCACTGACCTTTTTTGCACGCGGAGGCCGCTTACAAAGTCTCGCCCCATTCAGAGTCCGGCGGACAGAGTTGGCCAGCCCACTCCCCCGAGGATATAGCCCACCCAGTTTTTGGCCATTTTTCAGCGGAGGCAGAACTAGGCGCCCGGCCG
>JAUJEF010000220.1:0-40293 GCA_030444885.1 Citrus sp. QX-2021 | reverse complement strand
GCACATGGAGGCTGCTCGCAAAGTCTCGCCCCATTCCGAGTCCGGCGGACGATGTTGGCCAGCCCCACCCCCCAAGGCTATAGCCCAACCGTTTTTGTGGCCTTTTTCCGCTGGACGAACTTGGCGCCCCGGCCTTCGGGCGGTTATTTTTGGGCGCGGCTGTGCCCGGGGCCTAGTTTTGGCACACGGAGGCCGCTCGTAAAGTCTCGCGCCATTCCGAGTCCGGCGGACGAAGTTGGCCAGCCCCACCCCCCAAGGCTATGGCCCACCCGTTTTTGTGGCCTTTTTCCGCTGGACGAAGTTGGCGCCCCGGCCTTCGGGCTGTTATTTTTGCACGCGGCTGTGCCCGTGGCCCATTTTTGGCACACGGAGGCCGCTCGTAAAGTCTCGCGCAATTCCGAGTCCGGCGGACGAAGTTGGCCAGCCCCACCCGCCAAGGCTATAGCCCACCCGTTTTTGTGGCCTTTTTCCGCTGGACGAACTTGGCGCCGCGGCCTTCGGGCGGTTATTTTTGGGCAAGGCTTTGCCCGCGGCCTATTTTTGGCACACGAAGGCCCCTCGCAAAGTCTCGCGGCATTCCGAGTCCAGCGGACGAAGTTGGCCAGCCCCACCCCCCAAGGCTATAGCCCACCCGTTTTTTTGGCCTTTTTCCGCTGGGCGAACTTGGCGCCGCGGCCTTCGAGCGTTATTTTTGGGCGCGGCTTTGCCCGCGGCCTATTTTTGGCACACGGAGGCCCCTCGGAAAGTTTCGCGGCATTCCGAGTCCGGCGGACGAAGTTGGCCAGCCCCACCCCCCAAGGCTATAGCCCACCCGTTTTTGTGGCCTTTTTCCGCTGGACGAACTTGGCGCCCCGGCCTTCGGGCGGTTATTTTTGGGCGCGGCTTTGCCCGCGGCCTATTTTTGGCACACGGAGGTACCTCGCAAAGTCTCGCGGCATTCCGAGTCCAGCGGACGAAGTGGGCCAGCCCCACCCCCAAAGGCTATAGCCCACCCGTTTTTGTGGCCTTTTTCCGCTGGACGAACTTGGCGCCCCGGCCTTCGGGCGGTTATTTTTGGGCGCGGCTTTCCCCACGGCCTATTTTTGGCACACGGAGGCCCCTCGCAAAGTCTCGCGGCATTCCAAGTCCGGCGGACGAAGTGGGCCAGCCCCACCCCCCAAGGCTATAGCCCACCCGTTTTTGTGGCCTTTTTCCGCGGGACGAACTTGGCGCCTCGACCTTCGGGCGGTTATTTTTGGGCGCGGCTTTACCCGCGGCCTATTTTTGGCACACGGAGGCCCCTCGGAAAGTCTCGCGCCATTCCGAGTCCGGCGGACGAAGTGGGCCAGCCCCACCCCCCAAGGCTATAGCCCACCCGTTTTTGTGGCCTTTTTCCGCTGGACGAACTTGGCGCCCCGGCCTTCGGGCGGTTATTTTTGGGCGCGGCTGTGCGCGGGGCCTATTTTTGGCACATGGAGGCCGCTCGCAAAGTCTCGCGCCATTCCGAGTCCGGCGGACGAAGTTGGCCAGCCCCACCCGCCAAGGCTATAGCTCACCCGTTTTTGTGGCCTATTTCCGCTGGACGAACTTGGCGCCCCGGCCTTCGGGCTGTTATTTTTGGGCGCGGCTGTGCCCGGGGCCTATTTTTGGTACACGGAGACTGCTCACAAAGTCTCGCGCCATTCCGAGTCCGGCCGACGAAGATGGCCAGCCCCACCCCCCAAGGCTATAGCCCACCCGTTTTTGTGGCATTTTTTTGCTGGACGAACTTGGCGCCCCGGCCTTCGGGAGGTTATTTTTGGGCACGGCTGTGCCCGCGGCCTATTTTCGGCACACGGAGGCTGCTCGCAAAGTCTCGCGCCATTCCGAGTCCGGCGGACGATGTTGGCCAGCCCCACCCGCCAAGGCTATAGCCCACCCGTTTTTGTGGCCTTTTTCCGCTGGACGAACTTGGCGCCGCGGCCTTCGGGCGGTTATTTTTGGGCGAGGCTTTCCCCGCGGCCTATTTTTGGCACACGAAGGCCCCTCGCAAAGTCTCGCGGCATTCCGAGTCCAGCGGACGAAGTTGGCCAGCCCCACCCCCCAAGGCTATAGCCCACCCGTTTTTTTGGCCTTTTTCCGCTGGACGAACTTGGCGCCGCGGCCTTCGGGCGTTATTTTTGGGCGCGGCTTTGCCCGCGGCCTATTTTTGGTACACGGAGGCCCCTTGCAAAGTCTCGCGGCATTCCGAGTCCGGCGGACGAAGTGGGCCAGCCCCACCCCCCAAGGCTATAGCCCACCCGTTTTTATGGCCTTTTTCCGCTGGACGAACTTGGCGCCCCGGCCTTCGGGCGGTTATTTTTTGGCGCGGCTTTGCCCGCGGCATATTTTTGGCACACGGAGGAACCTCGCAAAGTCTCGCGGCATTCTGAGTCCGGCGGACGGGGTTGGCCAGCCCCACCCCTTACGGCTATATCCCACCCGTTTTTGTGGCCTTTTTACGCAGGACGAACTTGGCGCCGCGGCCTTCGGGCGGTTATTTTTTGGCGCCGCTTTGCCCGCGGCCTATTTTTGGCACACGGAGGCCCCTCGCAAAGTCTCGTGGCATTCCGAGTCCGGCGGACGAAGTGGGCCAGCCCTACCCACCAAGGCTATAGCCCACCCGTTTTTGTGGCCTTTTTCCGCTGGACGAACTTGCCGCCGCTGCCTTCGGGCGGTTATTTTTGGGCGAGGCTTTGCCCGCGGGCCTATTTTTGGCACACGGAGGCCCCTCGCAATGTCTCGCGGCATTCCGAGTCCGGCGGACGAAGCTGGCCAGCCCCACCCCCCAAGGCTATAGCCCACCCGTTTTTGTGGCCTTTTTCCGCTGGACGAACTTGGCGCCGCGGCCTTCGGGCGGTTATTTTTGGGCGCGGCTTTCCCCACGGCCTATTTTTGGCACACGGAGGCCCCTCGCAAAGTCTCGCGGCATTCCGAGTCCGGCGGACGAAGTGGGCCAGCCCCACCCCCCAAGGCTATAGCCCACCCGTTTTTGTGGCCTTTTTCCGCTGGACGAACTTGGCGCCTCAACCTTCGGGCGGTTATTTTTGGGCACGGCTTTGCCCGCGGCCTATTTTTGGCACACGGAGGCCCGTCGCAAAGTCTCGCGGCATTCCGAGTCCGGCGGATGAAGTTGGCCAGCCCCACCCCCCAAGGCTATAGCCCACCCATTTTTGTGGCCTTTTTCCGCTGGACGAACTTGGCGCCCCAGCCTTTGGTCGGTTATTTTTGGGCGCGGCTTTGCCCGCGGCATATTTTTGGCACACGGAGGACCCTCGCAAGGTCTCGCGGCATTCTGAGTCCGGCGGACGGGGTTGGCCAGCCCCACCCCTTACGGCTATATCCCACCCGTTTTTGTGGCCTTTTTACGCAGGACGAACTTGGCGCCGCGGCCTTCGGGCGGTTATTTTTTGGCGCGGCTTTGCCCGCGGCCTATTTTTGGCATACGGAGGCCCCTCGCAAAGTCTCGCGGCATTCCGAGTCCGGCGGACGAAGTGGGCCAGCCCTACCCCCCAAGGCTATAGCCCACCCGTTTTTGTGGCCTTTTTCCGCTGGACGAACTTGCCGCCGCTGCCTTCGGGCTGTTATTTTTGGGCGCTGCTTTGGCCGCGGCCTATTTTTGGCACACGGAGGCCCCTCGCAAAGTCTCGTGGCATTCCGAGTCTGCCGGACGAAGCTGGCCAGCCCCACCCCCCAAGGCTATAGCCCACCTGTTTTTGTGGCCTTTTTCCGCTGGACGAACTTGGCGCCGCGGCCTTCGGGCGGTTATTTTTGGGCGCGGCTTTCCCCACGGCCTATTTTTGGCACACGGAGGGCCCTCGCAAAGTCTCGCGGCATTCCGAGTCCGGCGGACGAAGTGGGCCAGCCCCACCCCCCAAGGCTATAGCCCACCCGTTTTTGTGGACTTTTTCCGCTGGACGAACTTGGCGCCTCGACCTTCGGGCGGTTATTTTTGGGCACGGCTTTGCCCGCGGCCTATTTTTGGCAAACGGAGGCCCGTCGCAAAGTCTCGCGGCATTCCGAGTCCGGCGGACGAAGTTGGCCAGCCCCACCCCCCAAGGCTATAGCCCACCCATTTTTGTGGCCTTTTTCCGCTGGACGAACTTGGCGCCCCAGCCTTCGGTCGGTTATTTTTGGGCGCGGCTTTGCCCGCGGCATATTTTTGGCACACGGAGGAACCTCGCAAAGTCTCGCGGCATTCTGAGTCCGGCGGACGGGGTTGGCCAGCCCCACCCCTTACGGCTATATCCCACCCGTTTTTGTGGCCTTTTTACGCAGGACGAACTTGGCGCCGCGGCCTTCGGGCGGTTATTTTTTGGCGCCACTTTGCCCGCGGCCTATTTTTGGCACACGGAGGCCCCTCGCAAAGTCTCGCGGCATTCCGAGTCCGGCGGACGAAGTGGGCCAGCCCTACCCACCAAGGCTATAGCCCACCCGTTTTTGTGGCCTTTTTCCGCTGGACGAACTTGCCGCCGCTGCCTTCGGGCGGTTATTTTTGGGCGAGGCTTTGCCCGCGGGCCTATTTTTGGCACACGGAGGCCCCTCGCAATGTCTCGCGGCATTCCGAGTCCGGCGGACGAAGCTGGCCAGCCCCACCCCCCAAGGCTATAGCCCACCCGTTTTTGTGGCCTTTTTCCGCTGGACGAACTTGGCGCCGCGGCCTTCGGGCGGTTATTTTTGGGCGCGGCTTTCCCCACGGCCTATTTTTGGCACACGGAGGCCCCTCACAAAGTCTCGCGGCATTCCGAGTCCGGCGGACGAAGTGGGCCAGCCCCACCCCCCAAGGCTATAGCCCACCCGTTTTTGTGGCCTTTTTCCGCTGGACGAACTTGGCGCCTCAACCTTCGGGCGGTTATTTTTGGGTACGGCTTTGCCCGCGGCCTATTTTTGGCACACGGAGGCCCGTCGCAAAGTCTCGCGGCATTCCGAGTCCGGCGGATGAAGTTGGCCAGCCCCACCCCCCAAGGCTATAGCCCACCCATTTTTGTGGCCTTTTTCCGCTGGACGAACTTGGCGCCCCAGCCTTCGGTCGGTTATTTTTGGGCGCGGCTTTGCCCGCGGCATATTTTTGGCACACGGAGGACCCTCGCAAGGTCTCGCGGCATTCTGAGTCCGGCGGACGGGGTTGGCCAGCCCCACCCCTTACGGCTATATCCCACCCGTTTTTGTGCCCTTTTTACGCAGGACGAACTTGGCGCCGCGGCCTTCGGGCGGTTATTTTTTGGCGCGGCTTTGCCCGGGGGCCTATTTTTGGCACACGGAGGCCCCTCGCAATGTCTCGCGGCATTCCGAGTCCGGCGGACGAAGCTGGCCAGCCCTACCCCCCAAGGCTATAGCCCACCCGTTTTTGTGGCCTTTTTCCGCTGGACGAACTTGGCGCCGCGGCCTTCGGGCGGTTATTTTTGGGCGCGGCTTTCCCCACGGCCTATTTTTGGCACACGGAGGCCCCTCGCAAAGTCTCGCGGCATTCCGAGTCCGGCGGATGAAGTGGGCCAGCCCCACCCCCCAAGGCTATAGCCCACCCGTTTTTGTGGCCTTTTTCCGCTGGACGAACTTGGCGCCTCGACCTTCGGGCGGTTCTTTTTGGGCGCGGCTTTGCCCGGGGGCCTATTTTTGGCACACGGAGGCCCCTCGCAATGTCTCGCGGCATTCCGAGTCCGGCGGACGAAGCTGGCCAGCCCTACCCCCCAAGGCTATAGCCCACCCGTTTTTGTGGCCTTTTTCCGCTGGACGAACTTGGCGCCGCGGCCTTCGGGCGGTTATTTTTGGCGCCGGTTTGCCCGCGGCCTATTTTTGGCACACGGAGGCCCCTCGCAAAGTCTCGCGGCATTCCGAGTCCGGCGGACGAAGTTGGCCAGCCCCACCCCCCAAGGCTATAGCCCACCCATTTTTGTGGCCTTTTTCCGCTGGACGAACTTGGCGCCCCGGCCTTCGGTCGGTTATTTTTGGCACACGGAGGACCCTCGCAAAGTCTCGCGGCATTCTGAGTCCGGCGGACGGGGTTGGCCAGCCCCACCCCTTACGGCTATATCCCACCCGTTTTTGTGGCCTTTTTACGCAGGACGAACTTGGCGCCGCGGCCTTCGGGCGGTTATTTTTTGGTACGGCTTTGCCCGCGGCCTATTTTTGGCACACGGAGGCCCCTCGCAAAGTCTCGCGGCATTCCGAGTCCGGCGGACGAAGTGGGCCAGCCCTACCCCCCAAGGCTATAGCCCAGCCGTTTTTGTGGCCTTTTTCCGATGGACGAACTTGCCGCCGCTGCCTTCGGTCGGTTATTTTTGGGCGCGGCTTTGCCCGCGGCCTATTTTTGGCACACGGAGGCCCATCGCAAAGTCTCGCGGCATTCCGAGTCCGGCGGACGAAGTGGGCCAGCCCCACCCCCAAAGGCTATAGCCCACCCGTTTTTGTGGCCTTTTTCCGCTGGACGAACTTTGCGCCCCGGCCTTCGGGCGGTTATTTTTGGGCGAGGCTTTGCCCGCGGGCCTATTTTTGGCACACGGAGGCCCCTCGCAATGTCTCGCGGCATTCCGAGTCCGGCGGACGAAGCTGGCCAGCCCCACCCCCCAAGGCTATAGCCCACCCGTTTTTGTGGCCTTTTTCCGCTGGACGAACTTGGCGCCGCGGCCTTCGGGCGGTTATTTTTGGGCGCGGCTTTCCCCACGGCCTATTTTTGGCACACGGAGGCCCCTCGCAAAGTCTCGCGGCATTCCGAGTCCGGCGGATGAAGTGGGCCAGCCCCACCCCCCAAGGCTATAGCCCACCCGTTTTTGTGGCCTTTTTCCGCTGGACGAACTTGGCGCCTCGACCTTCGGGCGGTTATTTTTGGGCGCGGCTTTGCCCGCGGCCTATTTTTGGCACACGGAGGCCCGTCGCAAAGTCTCGCGGCATTCCGAGTCCGGCGGACGAAGTGGGCCAGCCCCACCCCCCAAGGCTATAGCCCACCCGTTTTTGTGGCCTTTTTCCGCTGGACGAACTTGGCGCCTCGACCTTCGGGCGGTTATTTTTGGGCACGGCTTTGCCTGCGGCCTATTTTTGGCAAACGGAGGCCCGTCGCAAAGTCTCGCGGCATTCCGAGTCCGGGCGGACGAGTTGGCCAGCCCCACCCCCAAGGCTATAGCCCACCCATTTTTGTGGCCTTTTTCCGCTGGGCCGAACTTGGCGCCCGGCCTTGGTCGGTTATTTTTGCACACGGAGGACCCTCGCAAAGTCTCGCAGCATTCTGAGTCCGGCGGACGGGGTTGGCCAGCCCCACCCCTGACGGCTATATCCAACCCGTTTTTGTGGCCTTTTTACGCAGGACGAACGGGGCGCCGCGGCCTTCGGGCGGTTATTTTTTGGTGCGGCTTTGCCCGCGGCCTATTTTTGGCATACGGAGGCCCCTCGCAAAGTCTCGCGGCATTCCGAGTCCGGCGGACGAAGATGGCCAGCCCCACCCCCCAAGGCTATAGCCCACCCGTTTTTGTGGCCTTTTTCCGCTGGACGAACTTGGCGCCGCGGCCTCCAAGGCGGTTATTTTTTGGAGCGGCTTTGCCCTCGGCCTATTTTTGGCACACGGAGGCCCCTCGCAAAGTCTCGCGGCATTCCGAGTCCGGCGGATGAAGTGGGCCAGCCCCACCCCCCAAGGCTATAGCCCACCCGTTTTTGTGGCCTTTTTCCGCTGGACGAACTTGGCGCCTCGACCTTCGGGCGGTTATTTTTGGGCGCGGCTTTGCCCGCGGCCTATTTTTGGCACACGGAGGCCCGTCGCAAAGTCTCGCGGCATTCCGAGTCCGGCGGACGAAGTGGGCCAGCCCCACCCCCCAAGGCTATAGCCCACCCGTTTTTGTGGCCTTTTTCCGCTGGACGAACTTGGCGCCTCGACCTTCGGGCGGTTATTTTTGGGCACGGCTTTGCCTGCGGCCTATTTTTGGCAAACGGAGGCCCGTCGCAAAGTCTCGCGGCATTCCGAGTCCGGCGGACGAAGTTGGCCAGCCCCACCCCCCAAGGCTATAGCCCACCCATTTTTGTGGCCTTTTTCCGCTGGACGAACTTGGCGCCCCGGCCTTCGGTCGGTTATTTTTGGCACACGGAGGACCCTCGCAAAGTCTCGCAGCATTCTGAGTCCGGCGGACGGGGTTGGCCAGCCCCACCCCTTACGGCTATATCCAACCCGTTTTTGTGGCCTTTTTACGCAGGACGAACTTGGCGCCGCGGCCTTCGGGCGGTTATTTTTTGGTGCGGCTTTGCCCGCGGCCTATTTTTGGCATACGGAGGCCCCTCGCAAAGTCTCGCGGCATTCCGAGTCCGGCGGACGAAGCTGGCCAGCCCCACCCCCCAAGGCTATAGCCCACCCGTTTTTGTGGCCTTTTTCCGCTGGACGAACTTGGCGCCGCGGCCTTCGGGCGGTTATTTTTGGGCGCGGCTTTCCCCACGGCCTATTTTTGGCACACGGAGGCCCCTCGCAAAGTCTCGCGGCATTCCGAGTCCGGCGGATGTAGTGGGCCAGCCCCACCCCCCAAGGCTATAGCCCACCCGTTTTTGTGGCCTTTTTCCGCTGTACGAACTTGGCGCCGCGGCCTTCGGGAGGGTATGTTTGGGCGCGGCTGTGCCCGCGGCCTATTTTTTGGACACGGAGGCGCCTCGCAAAGTCTCGCGCCATTCCGAGTCCGGCGGACGAAGTTGGCCAGCCCCACCCCCCAAGGCTATAGCCCACCCGTTTATGGGGCCTTTTTCCGCTGGACGAACTTGGCGCCGCGGCCTTCGGTCCGATATTTTTGTACGTGGCTGTGCCCACGGCCTATTTTTGGCACACGGAGGCGCCTCGCAAAGTCTCGCGCCATTCCGAGTCCGGCGGACGAACTTGGCCAGCCCCACCCCCAAAGGCTATAGCCCACCCGTTTTTGTGGCCTTTTTCCGGTGGACGAACTTGGCACCGCGGCCTTCGGGCGGGTATTTTTGGGTGCGGCTGTGCCCGTGGCCTATTTTTGGCACACGGAGACACCTCACAAAGTCTCGCGCCATTCCGAGCGCGGGGGACGAAGTTTGACAGCCCCACCCCCCAAGGCAATAGCCCATCCGTTTTTGTGGCCTTTTTCCGCTGGACGAACTTGGCGCCGCGGCCTTCGGGCGGGTATTTTTGGGCGCGGCTGTGCCCGCGGCCTATTTTTGGCACACGGAGGCGCCTCGCAAAGTCTCGCGCCATTCCGAGTCCGGCGGACGAAGCTGGCCAGCCCCACCCCCCAAGGCAATAGCCCACCCGTTTTTGTGGCCTTTTTCCGCTGGACGAACTTGGCGCCGCGGCCTTCGGGCGGGTATTTTTGGACGCGGCTCTGCCCGCGGCCTATTTTTGGCACACGGAGGCGCCTCGCAAAGGCTTGCGCCATTCCGAGTCCGTCGGACGAAGTTGGCCAGCCCACCCCCCAAGGCTACAGCCCATCCGTTTTTGTGGGCTTTTTCCGCAGGACGAACTTGGCGCCGCGGCCTTCTGGCGGATATTTTTGGGCGCGGCTGTGGCCGCGGCCTATTTTTGGCACACGGAGGCGCCTCGCAAAGTCTCGCCATTCCGAGTCCGGCGGACGAATTTGGCCAGCCCCACCCCCCAAGGCAATAGCCCCCCGTTTTTGTGGCCTTTTTCCGCTGGACGAACTTGGTGCCGCGGCCTTCGGGCGGGTATTTTTGGGCGCGGCTGTGTCCGCGGCCTATTTTTGGCACACGGAGACACCTCACAAAGTCTCGCACCATTCCGAGTCCGGCGGACGAAGCTGGCCAGCCCCACCCCCCAAGGCAATAGCCCACCCGTTTTTGTGGCCGTTTTCCGCTGTACGAACTTGGCGCCGCGGCCTTCGGGAGGGTATGTTTGGGCGCGGCTGTGCCCGCGGCCTATTTTTTGCACACGGAGGCGCCTCGCAAAGTCTCGCGCTATTCCGAGTCCGGCGGACGAAGTTGGCCAGCCCCGCCCCCCAAGGCTATAGCCCACCCGTTTATGGGGCCTTTTTCCGCTGTACGAACTTGGCGCCGCGGCCTTCGGTCCGATATTTTTGTGCGCGGCTGTGCCCACGGCCTATTTTTGGCACACGGAGGCGCCTCGCAAAGTCTCGCGCCATTTCGAGTCCGGCGGACGAAGTTGGCCAACCCCACGCCCCAAGGCTATAGCCCACCCGTTTATGGGGCCTTTTTCCGCTGGACGAACTTGGCGCCGCGGCCTTCGGTCCGATATTTTTGGGCGCGGCTGTGCCCACGGCCTATTTTTGGCACACGGAGGCGCCTCGCAAAGTCTCGCGCCATTCCGAGTCCGGCGGACGAAGTTGGCCAGCCCCACCCCCCAAGGCTATAGCCCACCCGTTTATGGGGCCTTTTTCCGCTGGACGAACTTGGCGCCACGGCCTTCGGTCCGATATTTTTGGGCGCGGCTGTGGCTACGGCCTATTTTTGGCACACGGAGGCGCCTCGTAAAGTCTCGCGCCATTCCGAGTCCGGCGGACGAAGTTGGCCAGCCACACCCCCAAAGGCTATAGCCCACCCGTTTTTGTGGCCTTTTTCTGCTGGACGAACTTGGCGCCGCGGCCTTCGGGCGGGTATTTTTGGGCGCGGCTGTGCCCGCGGCCGATTTTTGGCACACGGAGCCACCTCACAAAGTCTCGCGCCATTCCGAGCCCGGCGGACGAAGTTTGCCAGCCCCACGCCCCAAGGCTACAGCCCACCCGTTTTTGTGGCCTTTTTCCGCTGGACGAACTTGGCGCCGCGGCCTTCGGGCGGGTATTTTTGGGCGCGGCTCTGCCCGCGACCTATTTTTGGCACACGGAGGCGCCTCGCACAGTCTCGCGCCATTCCGAGTCCGGCGGACGAAGCTGGCCAGCCCCACCCCCCAAGGCTATAGCCCACCCGTTTTTGGGGCCTTTTTCCGCTGAACGAACTTGGCGCCATGGCCTTCGGGCGGTTATTTTTGGGAGCGGCTGTGCCCGCGGCCTATTTTTGGCACACGAGGGCACCTCGCAAAGTCTCGCGCCATTCCGAGTCCGGCGGACGATGTTGGCTAGCCCCACCCCCCGAGGCTATAGCCCACCCGTTTTTGTGGCCTTTTTCCGCTGGACGAACTTGGCGCTGCGGCCTTCGGGCGTGTATTTTTGGGCGCGGCTGTGCCCGCGGCCTATTTTTGACACACGGAGGCGCCTCGTAAAGTCTCGCGCCATTCCGAGTCCGGCGGACGAAGTTGGCCAGCCCCACCCCCAAAGGCTATAGCCCACCCGTTTTTGTGGCCTTTTTCCGCTGGACGAACATGGCGTCGCGGCCTTCGGGCTGGTATTTTTGGGGGTGGCTGTTGGCACGGCCTATTTTTGGCACACGGAGGCACCTGGCAAAGTCTCGCGCCATTCCGAGTCCGGCGGACGAAGCTGGCCAGCCCCACCCCCCAAGGCTATAGCCCATCCGTTTTTGGGGCCTTTTTGCGCTGGATGAACTTGGCGCCGTGGCCTTCGGTCCGATATTTTTGGGCGCGGCTGTGCCCACGGCCTATTTTTGGCACACGGAGGCGCCTCGCAAAGTCTCGCGCCATTCCGAGTCCGGCGGATGAACTTGGCCAGCCCCACCCCCAAAGGCTATAGCCCACCCGTTTTTGTGGCCTTTTTCCGCTGGATGAACTTGGCGCCGCGGCCTTCGGGCGGGTATTTTTGGGCGTGGCTGTGCCCGCGGCCTATTTTTGGCACACGGAGACACCTCACAAAGTCTCGCGCCATTCTGAGCCCGGCGGACGAAGTGGGCCAGGGCCACCCTCCAAGGCTACAGCTCATCCGTTTTTGTGGCCTTTTTCCGCTGGACGAACTTGGCGCTGCGGCCTTCAGGCGGGTATTTTTGGGCGCGGCTGTGCCCGCGGCCTATTTTTGGCACACGGAGGTGCCTCGCAAAGTCTCGCGCCATTCCGAGTCTGGCGGACGAAGTTGGCCAGCCCCACCCCCAAAGGCTATAGCCCACCCGTTTTTGTGGCCTTTTTCCGCTGGACGAACTTGGCGCCGCGGCCTTCGGGCGGGTATTTTTGGGCGTGGCTGTGGGCACGGCCTATTTTTGGCACACGGAGGCGCCTCGCAAAGTCCTGCAGCATTCCGAGTCCGGCGGACGATGTTGGCTAGCCCCACCCCCCGAGGCTATAGCCCACCCGTTTTTGTGGCCTTTTTCCGCTGGACAAACTTGGCGCTGCGGCCTTCGGGCGGGTATTTTTGGGTTCGGCTGTGCCCACGGCCTATTTTTGGCACACGGAGGTGCCTCGCAAAGTCTCGCGCCATTCCGAGTCCGGCGGACGAAGTTGGCCAGCCCCACCCCCAAAGGCTATAGCCTACCCGTTTTTGTGGCCTTTTTCCGGTGGACGAACTTGGCGCCGTGGCCTTCGGGCGGTTATTTTTGGGCGTGGCTGTGCCCGCGGCCTAATTTTGGCACACGGAGACACCTCACAAAGTCTCGCGCCATTCTGAGCCCGGCGGACGAAGTTGGCCAGCCCCACCCCCCAAGGCTACGGCTCATCCGTTTTTGTGGCCTTTTTCCGCTGGACGAACTTGGCGCTGCGGCCTTCGGGTGGGTATTTTTGGGCGCGGCTGTGCCCGTGGCCTATTTTTGGCACACGGAGGCGCCTCGCAAAGTCTCGCGCCATTCCGAGTCCGGCGGACGAAGTTGGCCAGCCCCACCCCCAAAGGCTATAGCCCACCTGTTTTTGTGGCCTTTTTCCGCTGGACGAACTTGGCGCCGCGGCCTTCGGGCGGTTATTTTTGGGCGTGGCTGTGGGCACGGCCTATTTTTGGCACACGGAGGCGCCTCGCAAAGTCCTGCGGCATTCCGAGTCCGGCGGACGATGTTGGCTAGCCCCACCCCCCGAGGCTATAGCCCACCCGTTTTTGTGGCCTTTTTCCGCTGGACGAACTTGGCGCCGCGGCCTTCGGGCGGGTATTTTTGGGCGTGGCTGTGCCCGCGGCCTATTTTTGGCACACGGAGACACCTCACAAAGTCTCGCGCCATTCTGAGCCCGGCGGACGAAGTCGGCCAGCCCCACCCTCCAAGGCTACAGCTCATCCGTTTTTGTGGCCTTTTTCCGCTGGACGAACTTGGCGCTGCGGCCTTGGGGGGGTATTTTTGGGCGCGGCTGTGCCCGCGGCCTATTTTTGGCACACGGAGGCGCCTCGCAATGTCTCGCGCCATTCCGAGTCCGGCGGACGAAGTTGGCCAGCCCCACCCCCAAAGGCTATAGCCCACCCGTTTTTGTGGCCTTTTTCCGCTCGACGAACTTGGCGCCGCGGCCTTCGGGCGGGTATTTTTGGGCGTGGCTGTGGGCACGGCCTATTTTTGGCACACGGAGGTGCCTCGCAAAGTCCTGCGGCATTCCGAGTCCGGCGGACGATGTTGGCTAGCCCCACCCCCCGAGGCTATAGCCCACCCGTTTTTGTGACCTTTTTCCGCTGGACGAACTTGGCGCTGCGGCCTTCGGGCGGGTATTTTTGGGCGCGGCTGTGCCCGCGGCCTATTTTTGGCACACGGAGGAGCCTCGCAAACTCTCGCGCCATTCCGAGTCCGGCGGACGAAGTCGGCCAGCCCTACCCCCCAAGGCTACAGCCCACCTGTTTTTGTGGCCTTTTTCCGCTGGACGAACTTGGCGCTGCGGCCTTCGGGCGGGTATTTTTGGGCGCGGCTGTGCCCGCGGCCTATTTTTGGCACACGGAGGCGCCTCGCAAAGTCTCGCGCCATTCCGAGTCCGGCGGACGAAGTTGGCCAGCCCCACCCCCAAAGGCTATAGCCCACCCGTTTTTGTGGCCTATTTCCGCTGGACGAACTTGGCGCCGCGGCCTTCGGGCGGGTATTTTTGGGCGTGGCTGTGGGCACGGCCTATTTTTGGCACACGGAGGCGCCTCGCAAAGTCCTGCGGCATTCCGAGTCCGGCGGACGATGTTGGCTAGCCCCACCCCCCGAGGCTATAGCCCACCCGTTTTTGTGGCCTTTTTCCGCTGGACGAACTTGGTGCTGCGGCCTTCGGGCGGGTATTTTTGGGCGCGGCTGTTCCCGCGGCCTATTTTTGGCACACGGAGGCGCCTCGCAATGTCTCGCGCCATTCCGAGTCCGGCGGACGAAGTTGGCCAGCCCCACCCCCAAAGGCTATAGCCCACCCGTTTTTGTGGCCTTTTTCCGCTGGACGAACTTGGCGCCGCGGCCTTCGGGCGGGTATTTTTGGGCGTGGCTGTGGGCACGGCCTATTTTTGACACACGGAGGCGCCTCGCAAAGTCCTGCAGCATTCCGAGTCCGGCGGACGATGTTGGCTAGCCCCACCCCCCGAGGCTATAGCCCACCCGTTTTTGTGACCTTTTTCAGCTGGACGAACTTGGCGCTGCGGCCTTCGGGCGGGTATTTTTGGGCACGGCTGTGCCCGCGGCCTATTTTTGGCACACGGAGGTGCCTCGCAAAGTCTCGCACCATTCCGAGTTCGGCGGACGAAGTGGGCCAGCCCCACCACCCAAGGCTATAGCCCACCCGTTTTTGTGGCCTTTTTCCGCTGGACAAACTTGGCGCCGCGGCCTTCGGGCGGGTATGTTTGGTCGCGGCTGTGCCCGCGGCCTATTTTTGGCACACGGAGGAGCCTCGCAAACTCTCGCGCCATTCCGAGTCCGGCGGACGAAGTCGGCCAGCCCTACCCCCCAAGGCTACAGCCCACCTGTTTTTGTGGCCTTTTTCCGCTGGACGAACTTGGCGCTGCGGCGTTCGGGCGGGTATTTTTGGGCGCGGCTGTGCCCGCGGCCTATTTTTGGCACACGGAGGCGCCTCGCAAAGTCTCGCGCCATTCCGAGTCCGGCGGACGAAGTTGGCCAGCCCCACCCCCCAAGGCTATAGCCCACCGTTTTTGTGGCCTCTTTCCGCTGGACGAACTTGGCGCCCGGCCTTCGGGCGGGTATTTTTTTGGCGCGGCTGTGCCTCGCGGCCTATTTCTGGCACACGGAGGCGCCTCGCAAAGTCTCGCGCCCTACCGAGTCCTGCGGACGTCGGTGGCCCGCCCCACCCCGATCGGCTATAGCCCACCCGTTTTTGTGGCCTCATTCCGCTGGACGAACTTGGCGCCCCGGCCTTCGGGCGGGTATTTTTGGGCGCGGCTGTGCCCGCGGCCTATTTTTGGCACACGGAGGCGCCTCGCAAAGTCTCGCGCCATTCCGAGTCCGGCGGACGAAGTTGGCCAGCCCCAACCCCCAAGGCTATAGCCCACCCGTTTTTGTGGCCTCTTTCCGCTGGACGAACTTGGCGCCCCGGCCTTCGGGCGGGTATTTTTGGGCGCGGCTGTGCCCGCGGCCTATTTTTGGCACACGGAGGCGCCTCGCAAAGCCTCGCGCCATTCCGAGTCCGGCGGACGAAGTTGGCCAGCCCCACCCCCCAAGGCTATAGCCCACCCGTTTTTGTGGCCTCTTTCCGCTGGACGAACTTGGCGCCCCGGCCTTCGGGCGGGTATTTTTGGGCGCGGCTGTGCCCGCGGCCTATTTTTGGCACACGGAGGCGCCTTGCAAAGTCTCGCGCCATTCCGAGTCCGCGGACGTAGTTGGCCAGCCCCACCCCCAAGGCTATAGCCCACCCGTTTTTGTGGCCTCTTTCCGCTGGACGAACTTGGCGCCCCGGCCTTCGGGCGGGTATTTTTGGGCGCGGCTGTGCCCGCGGCCTATTTTTGGCACACGGAGGCGCCTCGCAATGTCTCGCGCCATTCCGAGTCCGGCGGACGAAGTTGGCCAGCCCCACCCCCAAAGGCTATAGCCCACCCGTTTTTGTGGCCTTTTTCCGCTGGACGAACTTGGCGCCGCGGCCTTCGGGCGGGTATTTTTGGGCGTGGCTGTGGGCACGGCCTATTTTTGACACACGGAGGCGCTTCGCAAAGTCCTGCGGCATTCCGAGTCCGGCGGACGATGTTGGCTAGCCCCACCCCCCGAGGCTATAGCCCACCCGTTTTTGTGACCTTTTTCCGCTGGACGAACTTGGCGCTGCGGCCTTCGGGCGGGTATTTTTGGGCGCGGCTGTGCCCGCGGCCTATTTTTGGCACACGGAGGTGCCTCGCAAAGTCTCGCGCCATTCCGAGTTCGGCGGACGAAGTTGGCCAGCCCCACCACCCAAGGCTATAGCCCACCCGTTTTTGTGGCCTTTTTCCGCTGGACAAACTTGGCGCCGCGGCCTTCGGGCGGGTATGTTTGGTCGCGGCTGTGCCCGCGGCCTATTTTTGGCACACGGAGGAGCCTCGCAAACTCTCGCGCCATTCCGAGTCCGGCGGACGAAGTCGGCCAGCCCTACCCCCCAAGGCTACAGCCCACCTGTTTTTGTGGCCTTTTTCCGCTGGACGAACTTGGCGCTGCGGCCTTCGGGCGGGTATTTTTGGGCGCGGCTGTGCCCGCGGCCTATTTTTGGCACACGGAGGCGCCTCCCAAAGTCTCATGCCATTCCGAGTCCGGCGGACGAAGTTGGCCAGCCCCACCCCAAAAGGCTATAGCCCACCCGTTTTTGTGGCCTTTTTCCGCTGGACGAACTTGGCGCCGCGGCCTTCGGGCGGGTAATTTTGGGCGTGGCTGTGGGCACGGCCTATTTTTGGCACACGGAGGCGCCTCGCAAAGTCCTGCGGCATTCCGAGTCCGGCGGACGATGTTGGCTAGCCCCACCCCCCGAGGCTATAGCCCACCCGTTTTTGTGACCTTTTTCCGCTGGACGAACTTGGCGCTGCGGCCTTCGGGCGGGTATTTTTGGGCGCGGCTGTGCCCGCGGCCTATTTTTGGCACACGGAGGCGCCTCGCAAAGTCTCGCGCCATTCCGAGTTCGACGGACGAAGTTGGCCAGCCCCACCACCCAAGGCTATAGCCCACCCGTTTTTGTGGCCTTTTTCCGCTGGACGAACTTGGCGCCGCGGCCTTCGGGCGGGTATGTTTGGTCGCGGCTATGCCCGCGGCCTATTTTTGGCACACGGAGGAGCCTCGCAAACTCTCGAGCCATTCCGAGTACGGCGGACGAAGTCGGCCCGCCCGACCACCCAAGGCTACATGACCACCTGTTTTTGTGGCCTTTTCCGCTGGACGAACTTATGCTGCGGCCTTCGGGCGGGTATTTTTGGGCGCGGCTGTGCCCGCGGCCTATTTTTGGCACACGGAGGCGCCTCGCAAAGTCTCGTGCCATTCCGAGTTCGGCGGACGAAGTGGGCCAGCCCCACCACCCAAGGCTATAGCCCACCCGTTTTTGTGGCCTTTTTCCGCTGGACAAACTTGGCGCCGCGGCCTTCGGGCGGGTATGTTTGGTCGCGGCTGTGCCCGCGGCCTATTTTTGGCACACGGAGGAGCCTCGCAAACTCTCGCGCCATTCCGAGTCCGGCGGACGAAGTCGGCCAGCCCTACCCCCCAAGGCTACAGCCCACCTGTTTTTGTGGCCTTTTTCCGCTGGACGAACTTGGCGCTGCGGCGTTCGGGCGGGTATTTTTGGGCGCGGCTGTGCCCGCGGCCTATTTTTGGCACACGGAGGCGCCTCGCAAAGTCTCGCGCCATTCCGAGTCCGGCGGACGAAGTTGGCCAGCCCCACCCCCCAAGGCTATAGCCCACCCGTTTTTGTGGCCTTTTTCCGCTGGACGAACTTGGCGCTGCGGCCTTCGGGCGGGTATTTTTGGGCGCGGCTGTGCCCGCGGCCTATTTTTGGCACACGGAGGCGCCTCGCAAAGTCTCACGCCATTCCGAGTCCGGCGGACGAAGTGGGCCTGCCCCACCCCCCAAGGCTATAGCCCACCTGTTTTTGTGGCCTTTTTCCGCTGGATGAACTTGGCGCCGCGGCCTTCGGGCGGGTATTTTTGGGCGCAGCTGTGCCCGCGGCCTATTTTTGGCACACGGAGGTGCCTCGCAAAGTCCTGCACCATTCCGAGTCCGGCTGACGATGTTGGCTAGCCCCACCCCCCGAGGCTATCGCCCACCTGTTTTTGTGGCCTTATTCCGCTGGACGAACTTGGCGCTGCGGCCTTCGGGAGCGTATTTTTGGGCGCGGCTGTGCCCGCGGCCTATTTTTGGCACACGGAGGCGCCTCGCAAAATCTCACGCCATTCCGAGTCCGGCGGACGAAGTTGGCCAGCCCCACCCCCCAAGGCTATAGCCCACCCGTTTTTGTGGCCTTTTTCCGCTGTACGAACTTGGCGCGGCGGCCTTCGGGCGGGTATTTTTGGGCGCGGCTGTGCCCGCGGCCTATTTTTGGCACACGGAGGCGCCTCGCAAAGTCCTGCGGCATTCCGAGTCCGGCGGACGATGTTGGCTAGCCCCACCCCCCGAGGCTATAGCCCACCCGTTTTTGTGACCTTTTTCCGCTGGACGAACTTGGCGCTGCGGCCTTCGGGCGGGTATTTTTGGGCGCGGCTGTGCCCGCGGCCTATTTTTGGCACACGGAGGCGCCTCGCAAAGTCTCGCGCCATTCCGAGTTCGGCGGACGAAGTTGGCCAGCCCCACCCCCCAAGGCTATAGCCCACCCGTTTTTGTGGCCTTTTTCCGCTGGACGAACTTGGCGCCGCGGCCTTCGGGCGAGTATGTTTGGTCGCGGCTATGCCCGCGGCCTATTTTTGGCACACGGAGGAGCCTCGCAAACTCTCGCGCCATTCCGAGTCCGGCGGACGAAGTCGGCCCGCCCTACCCCCCAAGGCTACAGCCCACCTGTTTTTGTGGCCTTTTTCCGCTGGACGAACTTGGCGCTGCGGCCTTCGGGCGGGTATTTTTGGGCGCGGCTGTGCCCGCGGCCTATTTTTGGCACACGGAGGCGCCTCGCAAAGTCTCACGCCATTCCGAGTCCGGCGGACGAAGTTGGCCAGCCCCACCCCCAAAGGCTATAGCCCACCCGTTTTTGTGGCCTATTTCCGCTGGACGAACTTGGCGCCGCGGCCTTCGGGCGGGTATTTTTGGGCGTGGCTGTGGGCACGGCCTATTTTTGGCACACGGAGGTGCCTCGCAAAGTCCTGCGGCATTCCGAGTCCGGCGGACGATGTTGGCTAGCCCCACCCCCCGAGGCTATAGCCCACCCGTTTTTGTGGCCTTTTTCCGCTGGACGAACTTGGCGCTGCGGCCTTCGGGCGGGTATTTTTGGGCGCGGCTGTGCCCGCGGCCTATTTTTGGCACACGGAGGCGCCTCGTAATGTCTCGCGCCATTCCGAGTCCGGCGGACGAAGTTGGCCAGCCCCACCCCCAAAGGCTATAGCCCACCCGTTTTTGTGGCCTTTTTCCGCTGGACGAACTTGGCGCCGCGGCCTTCGGGCGGGTATTTTTGGGCGTGGCTGTGGGCACGGCCTATTTTTGGCACACGGAGGCGCCTCGCAAAGTCCTGCGGCATTCCGAGTCCGGCGGATGATGTTGGCTAGCCCCACCCCCCGAGGCTATAGCCCACCCGTTTTTGTGACCTTTTTCCGCTGGACGAACTTGGCGCTGCGGCCTTCGGGCGGGTATTTTTGGGCGCGGCTGTGCCCGCGGCCTATTTTTGGTACACGGAGACGCCTCGCAAAGTCTCGCGCCATTCCGAGTTCGGCGGACGAAGTTGGCCAGCCCCACCACCCAAGGCTATAGCCCACCCGTTTTTGTGGCCTTTTTCCGCTGGACGAACTTGGCGCCGCGGCCTTCGGGCGGGTATTTTTGGTCGCGGCTGTGCCCGCGGCCTATTTTTGGCACACGGAGGAGCCTCGCAAACTCTCACGCCATTCCGAGTCCCGCGGACGAAGTCGGCCAGCCCTACCCCCCAAGGCTACAGCCCACCTGTTTTTGTGGCCTTTTTCCGCTGGACGAACTTGGCGCTGCGGCCTTCGGGCGGGTATTTTTGGGCGCGGCTGTGCCCGCGGCCTATTTTTGGCACACGGAGGCGCCTCGCAAAGTCTCGCGCCATTCCGAGTCCGGCGGACGAAGTTGGCCAGCCCCACCCCCAAAGGCTATAGCCCACCCGTTTTTGTGGCCTATTTCCGCTGGACGAACTTGGCGCCCCGGCCTTCGGGCGGGTATCTTTGGGCGCGGCTGTGCCCGCGGCCTATTTTTGGCACACGGAGGTGCCTCGCAAAGTCTCGCGCCATTCCGAGTCCGGCGGACGAAGTTGGCCAGCCCTACCCCCCAAGGCTACAGCCCACCTGTTTTTGTGGCCTTTTTCCGCTGGACGAACTTGGCGCTGCGGCCTTCGGGCGGGTATTTTTGGGCGCGGCTGTGCCCGCGGCCTATTTTTGGCACACGGAGGCGCCTCGCAAAGTCTCGCTCCATTCCGAGTCCGGCGGACGAAGTTGGCCAGCCCCACCCCCTAAGGCTATAGCCCACCCGTTTTTGTGGCCTTTTTCCGCTGGAAGAACTTGGCGCCCCGGCCTTCGGGCGGTTATTTTTGGGCGCGGCTGTGCCCGGGGCCTATTTTTGTCACACGGAGGACGTTCGCAAAGTCTCGCGCCATTCCGAGTCCGGCGGACGAAGTTCCCCACCCCCCAAGGCTATAGCCCACCCGTTTTTGTGGCCTTTTTCCGCTGGACGAACTTGGCGCCGCGGCCTTCGGGCGGGTATTTTTGGTCGCGGCTGTGCCCACGGCCTATTTTTGGCACACGGAGGAGCCTCGCAAAGTCTCCCACCATTCCGAGTCCGGCGGACGAAGTTGGCCAGCCCTACCCCCCAAGGCTACAGCCCACCTGTTTTTGTGGCCTTTTTCCGCTGGACGAACTTGGCGCTGCGGCCTTCGGGCGGGTATTTTTGGTCGCGGCTGTGCCCGCGGCCTATTTTTGGCTCACGGAGGAGCCTCGCAAAGTCTCCCGCCATTCCGAGTCCGGCGGACGAAGTTGGCCAGCCCTACCCCCCAAGGCTACAGCCCACCTGTTTTGGTGGCCTTTTTCCGCTGGACGAACTTGGCGCTGCGGCCATCGGGCGGGTATTTTTGGGCGCGGCTGTGTCCGGGGCCGATTTTTGGCACACAGAGGCCGCTCGCAAAGTCTCGCGCCATTCCGAGGTCGGCGGACGAAGTTGGCTAGCCCCACCCCCCAAGGCTATAGCCCACCCGTTTTTGTGGCCTTTTTCCGCTGGACGAACTTGGCGCCCCGGCCTTCGGGGGGTTATTTTTGGGCGCGGCTGTGCCCGGGGCTTATTTTTGTCACACGGAGGACGTTCGCAAAGTCTCGCGCCATTCCGAGTCCGGCGGACGAAGTTGGCCAGCCCCACCCCCTAAGGCTATAGCCCACCCGTTTTTGTGGCCTTTTTCCGGTGGAAGAACTTGGCGCCCCAGCCTTCGGGCGGTTATTTTTGGGCGCGGCTATGCCCGGGGCCTATTTTTGTCACACGGAGGACGTTCGCAAAGTCTCGCGCCATTCCGAGTCCGGCGGACGAAGTTCCCCACCCCCCAAGGCTATAGCCCACCCGTTTTTGTGGCCTTTTTCCGCTGGACGAACTGTGCACCCCGGCCTTCGGGCGGTTATTTTTGGGCGCGGCTGTGCCCGGGGCCTATTTTTCGCACAAGGAGGCCGCTCGCAAAGTCTCGCTCCATTCCGAGTCCGGCGGACGAAGTTGGCCAGCCCCACCCCCCAAGGCTATAGCCCACCCGTTTTTGTGGCCTTTTTTCGCTGGACGAACTTGGCACCCCGGCCTTCGGGCGGTTATTTTTGGGCGCGGCTGTGCCCGGGGCCTATTTTGGGCGCACGGAGGCCACTCGCAAAGTCTCGCGCCATTCCGAGTTCGGCGGACGAAGTTGGCTAGCCCCACCCCCCAAGGCTATAGCCCACCCGTTTTTGCGGCCTTTTTCTGCTGGACGAACTTAGCGCCCCGGCCTTCGGGCGGTTATTTTTGGGCACGGCTGTGCCCGGGGCCTATTTTTGGCACACGGAGGCCGCTCGCAAAGTCTCGCGCCATTCCGAGTCCGGCGAACGAAGTTGGCCAGTCCCACCCCCTAAGGCTATAGCCCACCCGTTTTTGTGGCCTTTTTCCGCTGGAAGAACTTGGCGCCCCGGCCTTCGGGCGGTTATTTTTTGGTGCGGCTGTGCCTGGGGCCTATTTTTGTCACACGGAGGACGTTCGTAAAGTCTCGCGCCATTCCGAGTCCGGCGGACGAAGTTCCCCACCCCCCAAGGCTATAGCCCACCCGTTTTTGTGGCCTTTTTCCGCTGGACGAACTTTGCGCCCCGGCCTTCCGGCGGTTATTTTTGGACGCGGCTGTGCCCGGGGCCTATTTTTCACACAAGGAGGCCGCTCGCAAAGTCTCGCTCCATTCCGAGTCCGGCGGACGAAGTTGGCCAGCCCCACCCCCCAAGGCTATAGCGCACCCGTTTTTGTGGCCTTTTTTCGCTGGATGAACTTGGCACCCCGGCCTTCGGGCGGTTATTTTTGGGTGCGGCTGTGCCCGGGGCCTATTTTTCGCACAAGGAGGCCGCTCGCAAAGTCTCGCGCCATTCCGAGTCCAGCGGACGAAGTTGGCCAGCCCCACCCCCCAAGGCTATAGCCCACCCGTTTTTGTGGCCTTTTTCCGCTGGACGAACTTGGCGCACCGGCCTTCGGGCGGTTATTTTTAGGCGCGGCTGTGCCCAGGGCCGTTGTTTGGCACACGGAGGCCGCTCGTAAAGTCTCGCGCCATTCCGAGCTCGGGGGACGAAGTTGGCCAGCCCCACCCCCCAAGGCTATAGCCCACCCGTTTTTGTGGCCTTTTTCTGCTGGACGAACTTGGCGCCCCGGCCTTCGGGCGGTTATTTTTGGGCGCGGCTGTGCCCGGGGCCTATTTTTGGCACACGGAGGCCACTCGCACAGTCTCGCGCCATTCCGAGTCCGGCGGACGAAGTTGGCCAGCCCCACCCCCCAAGGCTATAGCCCACCCGTTTTTGTGGCCTTTTTCCGCTGGACGAAGTTGGCGACCCGGCCTTCGGGCGGTTATTTTTGGTCGCGGCTGTGCCCGTGGCCTATTTTTGGCACACGGAGGCCGCTCATAAAGTCTCGCGCCATTCCGAGTCCGGCGGACGAAGTTGGCCAGCCCCACCCCCCAAGGCTATAGCCCACCCGTTTTTGTGGCCTTTTTCTGCTGGACGAACTTGGCGCCCCGGCCTTCGGCGGTTATTTTTGGGCGCGGCTGTGTCCGGGGCCTATTTTCAGCACATGGAGGCCGCTCGCAAAGTCTCGCGCCATTCAGAGTCCGGCGGACGAAGTTGGCCAGCCCCACCCCCCAAGGCTATAGCCCACCCGTTTTTGTGGCCTTTTTCCGCTGGACGAACTTGGCGCCCCGGCCTTCGGGCAGTTATTTTTGGGCGCGGCTGTGCCCGGGGCCTATTTTTGGCACACGGAGGCCGCTCGCAAAGTCTCGCGCCATTCCGAGTCCGGCGGACGAAGTTGGCCAGCCCCACCCCCCAAGGCTATAGCCCACCCGTTTTTGTGGCCTTTTTCCGTTGGACGAACTAGGCGCCCCGGCCTTCGGGCGGTTATTTTTGGGAGCGGCTGTGCCCAGGGCCTTTTTTTTGCACACGGAGGCTGCTCGCAAATTCTCGCGCCATTCCGAGTCCGTCGGACGAAGTTGGCCAGCCCCAACCCCTGGCTATAGCCCAGCCGTTTTTGTGGCCTTTGTCCGCTGGACGAACTTGGCGCCCCGGCCTTCGGGCCGTTATTTTTGGGCCCGGCGGTGCCCGTGGCCTATTTTTGGCACACGGAGGCCGCTCGAAAAGGCTCGCGCCATTCCGAGTCCGGCAGACGAAGTTGGCCAGCCCCACCCCCCAAGGCTATAGCCCACCCGTTTTTGTGGCCTTTTTCTGCTGGACGAACTTGGCGCCCCGGCCTTCGGGCGGTTATTTTTGGTCGCGGCTGTGCCCGGGGCCTATTTTTGCCACACGGAGGCCACTCGCAAAGTCTCGCACAATTCCGAGTCCGGTGGACGAAGTCGGCCAGCCCCACCCCCCAAGCTATAGCCCACCCGTTTTTGTGGCCTTTTTCCGCTGGACGAACTTGGCGCCCCGGCCTTCGGGCGGTTATTTTTGGGCGCGGCTGTGCTCGGGGCCTATTTATGGCACACGGAGGCCGTTCGCAAAGTCTCGCGCCATTCCGAGTTCGGCGGACGAAGTTGGCTAGCCCCACCCCCCAAGGCTATAGCCCACCCGTTTTTGTGGCCTTTTTCCGTTGGACGAACTAGGCGCCCCGGCCTTCGGGCGGTTATTTTTGGGAGCGGCTGTGCCCAGGGCCTTTTTTTTGCACACGGAGGCTGCTCGCAAATTCTCGCGCCATTCCGAGTCCGTCGGACGAAGTTGGCCAGCCCCACCCCCCAAGGCTATAGCCCAGCCGTTTTTGTTGCCTTTTTCCGCTGGACGAACTTGGCGCCCCGGCCTTCGGGCAGTTATTTTTTGGCGCGGCGGTGCCCGTGGCCTATTTTTGGCACACGGAGGCCGCTCGAAAAGGCTCGCGCCATTCCGAGTCCGGCAGACGAAGTTGGCTAGCCCCACCCCCCAAGGCTATAGCCCACCCGTTTTTGTGGCCTTTTTCTGCTGGACGAACTTGGCGCCCCGGCCTTCGGGCGGTTATTTTTGGGCGCGGCTGTGCCCGGGGCCTATTTTTGCCACACGGAGGCCACTCGCAAAGTCTCGCACAATTCCGAGTCCGGTGGACGAAGTCGGCCAGCCCCACCCCCTATATAGCCCACCCGTTTTTGTGGCCTTTTTCCGCTGGACGAACTTGGCGCCCCGGCCTTCGGGCGGTTATTTTTGGGCGCGGCTGTGCACGGGGCCTATTTATGGCACACGGAGGCCGTTCGCAAAGTCTCGCGCCATTCCGAGTTCGGCGGACGAAGTTGGCTAGCCCCACCCCCCAAGGCTATAGCCCAGTCGTTTTTGTGGCCTTTTTCCGCTGGACGAACTTGGCGCCCCGGCCTTCGGGCCGTTATTTTTGGGCGCGGCTGTGCCCGTGGCCTATTTTTGGCACACGGAGGCCGCTGCAGTCTCGCGCCATTCCGAGTCCGGCGGACGAAGTTGGCGAGCCCCACCCCCCAAGGCTATAGACCACCCGTTTTTTTGGCCTTTTTCCGCTGGACGAAGTTGGCGACCCGGCCTTCGGGCGGTTATTTTTGGGCGCGGCTGTGCCCGTGGCCTATTTTTGGCACACGGAGGCCGCTCATAAAGTCTCGCGCCATTCTGAGTCCGGCGGACGAAGTTGGCCAGCCCCACCCCCCAAGGCTATAGCCCACCCGTTTTTGTGGCCTTATTCCGCTGGACGAACTTGGCGCCCCGGCCTTCGGGTGGTTATTTTTGGGTTCGGCTGTGCCCGCGGCCTATTTTTAGCACGCGGAGGCCGCTCGCAAAGTCTCGCCCCATTCCGAGTCCGGCGGACGAAGTTGGCCAGCCCCTCCCCCAAGGCTATAGCCCACCCGTTTTTTGGCCATTTTTCCGCTAGACGAACAGCCGCGCCCCGGCCTTCGGGCGGTTATTTTTGGGCGCGGCTGTGCCCACGGCTTATTTTTGGCACGCGGAGGCCGCTCGCAAAGTCTCGCCCCATTCCGAGTCCGGCGGACGAATTTGGCCAGCCCCTCCCCCCAAGGCTATAGCCCACCCGTTTTTTGGCCATTTTTCCGCGGGGGGGTTTGGGCGCGACGACCTTCGGGCGGTTATTTTTGGGCGCGGCTGTGCCCGTGACCTATTTTTCGCACACGGAGGCCGCTCGTAAAGTCTCGTCCCATTCCGAGTGCGGCGGACGAAGTGGGCCAGCCCCTCCCCCCAACGCTATAGCCCACCCGTTTTTTGGCCATTTTTCCGCTGGGTGGTTTGGGCGCGCCGACCTTCGGGTGGTTATTTTTGGGCGCGGCTATGCCCGTGGCCTATTATTGGCATGCGGAGGCCGCTCGCAAAGTCTCGACCCATTCCGAGTCCGGCGGACGAAGTGGGCCAGCCCCTCCCCCCAAGGCTATAGCCCACCCATTTTTCGGCCATTTTTCCGCAGAGGACGAACTTGGCGCCCGGCCTTCGGGTGGTTATTTTTAGCGCGGCTGTGCCCGCACCCTATTTTCGGCCGCGGAGGCCACTCGCAAAGTCTCACCCCATTCCGAGTCCGGCGGACGAAGTTGGCCA
This sequence comes from Citrus sp. QX-2021, assembly GCA_030444885.1. NCBI lineage: Eukaryota > Viridiplantae > Streptophyta > Magnoliopsida > Sapindales > Rutaceae > Citrus > Citrus sp. QX-2021. The sequence continues at coordinate 14,293 of JAUJEF010000220.1, read as the reverse complement.
GCCCCTCCCCCCAAGGCTATAGCCCACCCGTTTTTTGGCCATTTTTCCGCTGGGGGGTTTTGGCGCGCCGACCTTAGGGCGGTTATTTTTGGGCACGGCTGTGCCCGCGTCCTATTTTTGGCACGCGGAGGCCGCTCGCAAAGTCTCGCCCCATTCCGAGTCCGGCGGACGAAGTTGGCCAGCCCATCCCCCCACGGCTATAGCCCACCCGTTTTTTGGCCATTTCTCCGCTGGGTGGTTTGGGCGCGCCGACCTTCGGGCGGTTATTTTTGGCCGCGGCTGTGCCCGTAGCCTATTTTTGGCACACGGAGGCCGCTCGCAAAGTCTCGCCCCATTCCGAGTCCGGCGGACGAAGTTGGCCAGCCCCTCCCCCCAAGGCTATAGCCCACCCGTTTTTTGGCCATTTTTCCGCTGGGGGGTTTTGGCGCGCCGACCTTAGGGCGGTTATTTTTGGGCACGGCTGTGCCCGCGTCCTATTTTTGGCACGCGGAGGCCGCTCGCAAAGTCTCACCCCATTCCGAGTCCGGCGGACGAAGTTGGCCAGCCCATCCCCCCACGGCTATAGCCCACCCGTTTTTTGGCCATTTCTCCGCTGGGTGGTTTGGGCGCGCCCACCTTCGGGCGGTTATTTTTGGCCACGGCTGTGCCCGTAGCCTATTTTTGGCACGCGGATGCCGTTCGCAAATTCTCGCCCCATTCCGAGTCCGGCGGACGAAGTTCGCCAGCCCATCCCCCCACGGCTATAGCCCACCCGTTTTTTGGCCATTTCTCCGCTGGGTGGTTTGGGCGCGCCGACCTTAGGGCGGTTATTTTTGGGCGCGGCTGTGCCCGCGGCCTATTTTTGGCTCGCGGAGGCCGCTCGCAAAATCTCGCCCCATTCCGAATCCGGCGGACGAAGTTGGCCAGCCCATCCCCCCACGGCTATAGCCCACCCGTTTTTTGCCCATTTCTCCGCTGGGTGGTTTGGGCGCGCCGACCTTAGGGCGGTTATTTTTGGGCGCGGCTGTGCCCGCGTCCTATTTTTGGCTCGCGGAGGCCGCTCGCAAAGTCTCGCCCCATTCCGAGTCCGGCGGACGAAGTTGGCCAGCCCATCCCCCCACGGCTATAGCCCACCCGTTTTTTGGCCATTTCTCCGCTGGGTGGTTTGGGCGCGCCCACCTTCGGGCGGTTATTTTTGGCCGCGGCTGTGCCCGTAGCCTATTTTTGGCACGCGGAGGCCGCTCGCAAAGTCTCGCCCCATTCCGAGTCCGGCGGACGAAGTGTGCCAGCCCCTCCCCCCAAGTCTATAGCCCACCCTTTTTTTGGCCATTTTTCCGCTGGACGAACTTGGCGCCCCGGCCTTCGGGCGGTTATTTTTGGGCGCGGCTGTGCCCGCGGCCTATTTTTGGCACGCGGAGGCCGCTCGCAAAGTCTCGCTCCATTCCAAGTCCGGCGGACGAATTCGGCCAGCCCCACCCCCCAAGGCTATAGCCCACCCGTTCTTGTGGCCTTTTTGTGCTGGACGAACTTGGCGCCCCAGCCTTCGGGCGGGTATTTTTGGGCGCGGCTGTCCCCGCGGCCTATTTTTGGCACACGGAGGCACCTCGCAAAGTCTCACGTCATTCCGAGTCCGGCGGACGACGTTGGCCAGCCCGACCCCACAAGGCTATAGCCCACCCGTTTTTGTGGCCTTTTTCCGCTGGACGAACAAGGCGCCCCGGCCTTCAGGCGGTTATTTTTTGGCGCGGCTACGTCCGTGGACTATTTTTGGCCCAGGGAGGCCCTTCGCAAAATCTCGCGCCATTCCGAGTCCGGCGGACGAAGTTGGCCAGCCCCACCCCCCAAGGCTATAGCCCACCCGTTTTTGTGGCCTTTTTCCGTAGGACGGACTTGGCGCCCCGGCCTTCGGGTGGTTATTTTGGGGTGCGGCTGTGCCTGCGGCCTATTTTTTGCACACGGAGGACCCTCGTAAAGTCTCGTGCCATTCCGAGTCCGGCGGACGAAGTTGGCCAGCCCCACCCCCCGAGGCTATAGCCCGCCCGTTTTTGTGGCCTTTTTCAGCTGGACGAACCTGGCGACCCGGCCTTCGTGCAGTTATTTTTGGGCACGGCTGCGCCGGCGGCCTAATTTTGGCACACGGAGGCCCCTCGTAAAGTCTCGCGCCATTCCGAGTCCGGCGGACGAAGTTGACCAGCCCCACTCCCCAAGGCTATAGCCCACCCGTTTTTGTGGCCTTTTTCCGCTGGACGAACTTGGCTCCCAGGCCTTCGGGCGGTTATTTTTGGGCGCGGCGGTGCCCGTGGCCTATTTTTGGCACGCGGAGGCCGCTCGCAAAGTCTCGCCCCATTCCGAGTCCGGCAGACGAAGTGGGCCGGCCCCTCCCCCCAAGGATATAGCGCACCCGTTTTTTGGCCATTTTTCCGCTGGACGAACTTGGCACCCCGATCTTCGGGGGTTATATTTAGGCGCAGCTGCGCCCGCAAGCCTATTTTTGGCACGCGGAGGCCGCTCGCAAAGTCTCGCCCCATTCCGAGTCTCGCGGAACGAAGGTGGCAGCCCTCCCCCAAGGCTATAGCCCTCCGTTTTTGGCCATTTTTCCGCTGGACGAACTTGGCCCCCCGGCCTTCGGGCGATTATTTTTGGACGCGGCTGTGCCCGCGGCCTATTTTTGTACGCTGGAGGCCGCTCGCAAAGTCTCGCCCCATTCCGAGTCCAGCAGGCCGAAGTGGGCAGCCCCTCCCCCAAGGCTATACCCACCCATTTTTGGCCATTTTTCCGCTGGAGGGTTTGGACGCGCCCGACCTTCGGGGGTTATTTTTAAACGCGGCTGTGTTCTCGGCCAATATTTGGTACACGGAGGCCGCTCGCAAAGTCTTGCCCCATTCCGAGTCCGGCGGACGAAATTGGCCAGCCCCTACCCCCAAGGCTATAGCCCACCCGTTTTTTGGCCATTTTTCCGCTGGTCGAACTTGGCGCCCCGGCCTTCGGGCGGTTATTTTTGGCCGTGGCTGTGCCCGCGGACTATTTTTGGCACGTGGAGGCCGCTCGTAAAGTCTCACCCCATTCCGAGTCCGGCGGACGAAGTGGGCCAGCCCCTCCCCCCAAGGCTATAGCCCACCCGTTTTTTGGCCATTTTTCCGCTAGGGGGTTTGGGCGCGCCGACCTTCGGGGGGTTATTTTATGGCGCGGCTGTGCCCGTGGCCTATTTTTGGCACGCGGAGGCCGCTCGTAAAGTCTCGCCCCATTCCGAGTCCGGCGGACGAAGTTGGCCAGCCCCTCCCCCCAAGGCTATAGCCCACCCGTTTTTTGGCCATTTTTCCATTGGACGAACTTGGCGCCCCGATCTACGGGCGGTTATATTGGGGCGCAGCTGTGCCCGCGGCCTATTTTTGGCACGCGGAGGCCGCTCGCAAAGTCTCGCCTCATTCAGAGTCTGGCGGACGAAGTTGGCAGCCCCTCCCCCCAAGGCTATAGCCCACCCGTTTTTTGGCCATTTTTCCGCTGGACGAACTTGGCCCCCCGGCGTTCGGGCAGTTATTTTTGGCGGCGGCTGTGCCCGCGGCCTATTTTTGGTGCGCGGAGGCCGCTCGCAAAGTCTCGCCCCATTCCGAGTCCGGCGGACGAAGTTGGCCAGCCCCTCCCCCCAAGGCTATAGCCCACCCCTTTTTTGGCCATTTTTCTGCTGGGGGGTTTGGGCGCGCCGACCTTCGGGGGTTATTTTTGGGCGCGGCTGTGTCCGCGTCCAATTTTTGGTTCGCGGAGGACGCTCGCAAAGTCTCCCCCATTCCGAGTCCGGCGGACGAAGTTGGCCAGCCCGTACCCCCAAGGCTATAGCCCACCCGTTTTTTGGCCATTTTTCCGCTGGACGAACTTGGCGCCCCGGCCTTCGGGCGGTTATTTTTGGGTGCGGCTGTGCCCACGGCCTATTTTTGGCACGTGGAGGCGGTTCGCAAAGTCTCGCCCCATTCCGAGTCCGGCGGACGAAGTTGGCCAGCCCCTCCCCCCAAGGCTATAGCCCTCCCGTTTTTTGGCCATTTTTCCGCTGGACAAAATTGGCGCCCCGGCCTTCGGGCGGTTATTTTTGTGCGCGGCAGTACCCGCGGCCTATTTTTGGCACACGGAGTCCGTTCGTAAAGTCTCACCCCATTCCGAGTCCGGCGGACAAAGTGGGCCGGCCCCTCCCCCCAAGGCTATAGCCCACCTGTTTTTTGGCCATTTTTCCGCTGGACGAACTTGGCGCCCCGGCCTTCGGGTGGTTATTTTTGGGCGCGGCTGTGCCCACGGCTTATTTTTGGCACGCAGAGGCCGCTCGCAAAGTCTCGCCCCATTCAGAGTCCGGCGGACGAAGTTGGCGAGCCCCTCTCCCAAAGGCTATAGCCCACCCGTTTTTTGGCCATTTTTCCGCTGGGGGGTTTGGGCGCGCCGATCTTCGGGCGGTTATTTTTGGGCGCGGCTGTGCCCCCGGCCTATTTTTGGCACGCGGAAGCCGCTCGCAAAGTCTCGCCCCATTCCGAGTCCGGCGGACGAAGTTGGCCAGCCCCTCCCCCCAAGGCTATAGCCCACCCATTTTTTGGCCATTTTTCCGCTGGGGGATTTGGGCGCGCCGACCTTCGGGGGGTTTTTTTCGGGCGCGGCTGTGTCCACGGCTAATTTTTGGTATGCGGAGGCTGCTCCCAAAGTCTCACCCCATTCCGAGACCGGCGGACGAAGTTGGTAGCCCCTCCCCCCAAGGCTATAGCCCACCCGTTTTTTGGCCATTTTTCCGCTGGGGGGTTTGGGCGCGCCGAACTTCGGGGGGTTATTTTTGGGCGTGGCTGTGTCCGCGGCCAATTTTTAATGCTGCGAGGCCGTTCGCAAAGTGTCGCCCCATTCCGAGTCCGCGGACGAGTTGGCCAGCCCTCCCCCAAGGCTATAGCCCTCCCGATTTTTTGCCATTTTTCCGCTGGACGAACTTGGCGCCCCGGCCTTCGGGCGGTTATTTTTGGGTGCGGCTGTGCCCGCGGCCTATTTTTGGCACGTGGAGGCTGTTCGCAAAGTCTCGCCCCATTCCGAGTCCGGCGGACGAGGTTGGCCAGCCCCTCCCCCCAAGGCTATAGCCCTCCCATTTTTTGTCCATTTTTCCGCTGGACAAAATTGGCGCCCCGGCCTTCGGGCGGTTATTTTTGTGCGCGGCAGTACCCGCGGCCTATTTTTGGCACACGGAGGCCGTTCGCAAAGTCTCGCCCCATTCCGAGTCCGGCGGACGAAGTGGGCCGGCCCCTCCCCCCAAGGCTATAGCCCACCTGTTTTTTGGCCATTTTTCCGCTGGACGAACTTGGCGCCCCGGCCTTCGGGTGGTTATTTTTGGGCGCGGCTGTGCCCGCGGCCTATTTTTAGCACGCGGAGGCCGATCGCAAAGTCTCGACCCATTCCGAGTCCGGCGGACGAAGGTACCCAGCCCCTCCTACCAAGGCTATAGCCCACCCGTTTTTTGGCCATTTTTCCGCTGGGGGGTTTGGGCGCGCCGACGTTCGGGTGGTTATTTTTGGGCGTGGTTGTGCCCGTGGCCAATTTTTGGCACGCGGAGAACGCTCGCAAAGTCTCGCCCCATACCGAGTCCGGCGGGCGAAGTTGGCCACCCCCTCCCCCCGAGGCTATAGCCCACCCATTTTTGGCCATTTTTCTGCTGGACGAACTTGGCGCCCGGCCTTCGGGCGGTTATTTTTAAGGCGCGGCTGTGCCTGTGGCCAATTGTTGGCACGCGGAGGCCGCTCGTAAAGTCTCACGGCATTGCGAGTCCGGCGGACGAAGTGGGCCAGCCCCTCCCCCCAAGGCTATAGCCCACCCGTTTTATGGCAATTTTTCCGCTGGGGGTTTGGGCGCGCCAACCTTCGGGGGGTTATTTTTGGGCACGGCTGTGCCCGCGGCCTATTTTTGGCACGCGGATGGCGGTCGCAGAGTCTCGACCCATTCAGAGTCCGGCGGACGGAGTTGCGCGGTCCCTCCCCCCAAGGCGATAGCCCACCCGGTTTTGGCCATTTTCCGCTGGGCGAACTTGGCGCCCGGCCTTCGGGCGGTTATTTTTGGGAGCGGCTGTGCCCGCGGCCTATTTTTGCACGCGGAGGTAGATCAGAAAGTCTCGTCCCATTCCGAGTCCGGCGGACGAAGTTGCCCAGTCCCTCCCCCCAAGGCTATAGCCCACCCGTTTTTTGGCCATTTTTCCGCTGGACGAACTTTGCGCCCCGACCTTCGGGTGGTTATTTTTGGGCGTGGCTGTGCCCGCGGCCTATTTTTGGCACGCGGAAGCCGCTCGTAAAGTCTCGCCCCATTCCGAGTCCGGCGGACGAAGTCGGCCAGCCCCTCCCCCCAAGGCTATAGCCCACCCGTTTTTTGGCCTTTTTTCTGCTGGGGGGTTTGGGCGCAACGACCTTCGGGGGGTTATTTTTGGGCGCGGTTGTGACCGCGGCCTATTTTTGGCAGGCAGAGGCCGCTCGTAAAGTCTCGCCCCATTCCGAGTCAGGCGGACGAAGTTGGCCAGCCCCTCCCCCCAAGGCTATAGCCCACCAGTTTTTTGGCCATTTTTCCGCTGGACGAACTTGGCGCCCCGGCCTTCGGGTGGTTATTTTTGGGCGCGGCTGTGCCCACGGCCTATTTTGGCACGCGCAGACTGCTCGTAAAGTCTCGCCCCATTCCGAGTCCGGCGGACGAAGTAGGCCAGCCCCTCCCCCCGAGGCTATAGCCCACCCGTTTTTTGGCCATTTTTCCGCTGGATGAACTTTGCGCCCCGGCCTTCGGGCGGTTATTTTTGGGAGCGGCTGTGCCCGGGGCCTATTTTTGGCACGCGGAGGCCGCTCGCAAAGTCTCGCCCCATTCTGAGCCCGGCGGACGAAGTGGGCCAGCCCCTCCCCCCATGGCTATAGCCCACCCGTTTTTTGGCCATTTTTCCGCTGGGGGGTTTGGGCGCGCCGACCTTCGGGCGGTTATTCTTGGCCGCGGCTGTGCCCATGGTCTCTATTTTTAGCACGCGGAGGCCGCTCGCAAAGTCTCTCCCCATTCCGAGTCCGGCGGACTAACTTGGCCAGCCCACTCCCCCAAGGCTATATCCCACCCGTTTTTGGCCATTTTTCCGTTGGGGTTTTGGGCGCGCCAACCTTCGGGCGGTTATTTTTGGTGCGGCTGTGCCCGCGGCCTATTTTTGGCCACAGCACGGAGGCCCCTCGTAAAGTCTCGCGCCATTCCGAGTCCGCGGACGAAAGTTGGCCAGCCCCACCCCCCAAGGCTATAACCCACCCGTTTTTGTGCCTTTTTCCGCTGGACGAACTTGGCGCCCCGGCCTTCGGGCGTTTATTTTTGGGCACGGCTGTACCCACGGCCTATTTTTGGCACATGGAGGCCGTTTGCAAAGTCTCGTGCCATTCCGAGTCCGGCGGACTAAGTTGGCCAGCCCCACACCCCAAGGCTATAGCCCACCCGTTTTTGTGGCCTTTTTCCACTGGACGAACTTGGCGCCCCGGCCTTCGGGCGGTTATTTTGGCGCGGCTGTGCCCGCGGTCTATTTACTGACAAACGGAGGAACCTCGCAAACTCGCACGCCATTCCGAGTCCGCGGACGAAGTGGGCCAGCCCCACCCCCCAAGGCTATAGCCCACCCGTTTTTGTGGCCTTTTTCCGCTGGACGAACTTGGCGGGCCAGCCTTCGTGCGGTTATTTTTGGGCGCGGCTGTGGTCGCGGCCTATTTTTGGCACACGGAGACCCCTCGCAAAGTCTCACGCCATTCCGAGTCCGGCGGACGAAGTTGGCCAGCCCCACCCCCCAAGGCTATAGCCCACCTGTTTTTGTGGCTTTTTTCCGCTGGACGAACTAGGCGCCCCGGCCTTCGGGCGGTTATTTTTCGGCGCGGCTGTGCCCGCGGCCTTTTTTTGGCACACGAAGGCCCCTCGCAAAGTCTTGCGCCATTCCGAGTCCGGCGGACGAAGTTGGCTAGCCCCAGCACCCAAGGCTATAGCCCACCCGTTTTTGTGCTTTTTTTCGGCTGGACGAACTAGGCGCCCGGCCTTCGGGCGGTTATTTTTCGACGCGGCTGTACCCGCGGCCTATTTATGGCACACAGGAGGCCCCTCGCAAAGTCTCGCGCCATTCCGAGTCCGGCGGACGAAGTTGGCCAGCCCACCCCCCAAGGCTATAGCCCACCCGTTTTTGTGGCTTTTTTCCGCTGGACGAACTAGGCGCCCCGGCCTTCGGGCGGTTATTTTTCGACGCGGCTGTGCCCGCGGCCTATTTTTGGCACACGGAGGCCGCTCGTTAAGTCTCGCACCATTCCGAGTCCGGCGGACGAAGTTGGCCAGCCCCACCCCCCAAGGCTATAGCCCACCAATTTTTGTGGCCTTTTTCCGCTGGACGAACTTGGCGCCCCGGCCTTCGGGCGGTTATTTTTGGGTGCGGCTGTGACCGCGGCCTATTTTTGGCACACGGAGGCCGCTCTTTAAGTCTCGGACCATTCCCAGTCCGGCGGACGAAGTTGGCCAGCCCCACCCCCCAAGGCCATAGCCCACCCGTTTTTGTGGCCTTTTACCGCTGGACGAACTTGGCGCCCCGGCCTTCGGGCGGTTATTTTTGGGTGCGGCTGTGACCGCGGCCTATTTTTGGCACACGGAGGCCCCTCATAAAGTCTCGTACCATTCCCAGTCCGGCGGACGAAGTTGGCCAGCCCCACCCCCCAAGGCCATAGCCCACCCGTTTTTGTGGCCTTTTTCCGCTGGACGAACTTGGCGCCCCGGCCTTCGGACGGTTATTTTTGGGCGCGGCTATGCCCGAAGCCTATTTTTGGCAAACGGAGGCCCCTCGCAAAGTCTCGCGCCATTCCGAGTCTGGCGGACGAAGTTTGCCAGCCCCACCACCCAAGGCTATAGCCCACCCGTTTTTGTGGCTTTTTTCCGCTGGACGAATTAGGCGCCCCGGCCTTCGGGCGGTTATTTTTCGACGCGGCTGTACCCGCGGCCTATTTATGGCACACAAAGGCCCCTCGCAAAGTCTCGCGCCATTCCGATTTCGGCGGACGAAGTTGGCCAGCCCCACCCCCCAAGGCTATAGCCCACCCGTTTTTGTGCCTTTTTTCCGCTGGACGAACTTGGCGCCCCGGCCTTCGGGCGGTTATTTTTCGACGCGGCTGTACCCGTGGCCTATTTATGGCACACGGAGGCCCCTCGCAAAGTCTCACACCATTCCGAGTCCGGCGGACGAAGTTGGCCAGCCGCACCCCCCAAGGCTATAGCCCACCCGTTTTTGTGGCCTTCTTCCGCTGGACGAACTTGGCGCCCGGCCTTCGGGCGGTTATTTTTCGTCGCGGCTGTTTCCGAGGCCTATTTTTGGCACACGGAGGTGCCTCGTAAAGTCTCGCACCATTCCGAGTCCGACGGACGAAGTTGGCCAGCCCCACCCCCCAAGGCTATAGCCCACCCGTTTTTGTGGCCTTTTTCCGCTGGACGAACTTGGCGCCCCGGCCTTCGGGCGGGTATTTTTGGGCGCGGCTGTTCCCGCGGCCTATTTTTAGCACACAGAGGCGCCTCGTAAAGTCTCGCGCCATTCCGAGTCCGGCGGACGAAGTGGGCCAGCCCCACCCCTCAAGGCTATAGCCCACCCGTTTTTGTGGCCTTTTTCCGCTGGACGAACTTGGCGCCCCGGCCTTCGGGCGGGTATTTTTGGGCGGGGCTGTGCCCGCGGCCTATTTTTGGCAAACGGAGGTGCCTCGCAAAGTCTCGCGCCATTCCGAGTCCGGCCCGGACGAGTCGCCAGCCCCACCCCCCAAGGCTATAGCCCACCCGTTTTTGTGGCCTTTTTCCGCTGGACGAACTTGGCGCCCCGGCCTTCGGGCGGGTATTTTTGGACGTGGCTGTGCCCGTGGCCTATTTTTGGCACACGGAGGCGCCTCACAAAGTCTCGCACCATTCCGAGTCCGGCGGACGAAGTTGGCCAGCCCCACCCCCCAAGGCCATAGCCCACCCGCTTTTGTGGCCTTTTTCCGCTGGACGAACTTGGTGCCCCGGCCTTCGGGCGGTTATTTTTGGGCGCGGCTGTGCCCGCGGCCTATTTTTGGCACACGGAGGCCCCTCGCAAAGTCTCGCGCCATTCCGAGTCCGGCAGACGAAGTTGGCCAGCCCCACCCCCCAAGGCTATAGCCCACCCGTTTTTGTGCTTTTTTTCGGCTGGACGAACTAGGCGCCCCGGCCTTCGGGCGGTTATTTTTCGACGCGGCTGTACCCGTGGCCTATTTATGGCACACGGAGGCCCCTCGCAAAGTCTCACGCCATTCCGAGTCCGGCGGACGAAGTGGGCCAGCCCCACCCCCCAAGGCTATAGCCTACCCGTTTTTGTGGCCTTTTTCCGCTGGACGAACTTGGCGCCCCGGCCTTCGGGCGGGTATTTTTGGGTGCGGCTGTGTCGCGCCTATTTTTGCACACGGAGTCGCCTCGCAAAGTCTCGCGCATTCCGAGTCCGGTTGGCACGTCGGCCAGCCCCACCCCCAAGGCTATAGCCCACCCGCTTTGTGGCCTTCTTCCGCTGGACGAACTTGGCGCCCTGGCCTTCGGGCGGGTATTTTGGCGCGGCTGTGCCCGCGGCCTATTTTTGGCACACGGAGGCACCTCGCAAAGTCTCGCGCCATTCCGAGTCCAGCGGACGAAGTGGGCCAGCCCCACCCCCCAAGGCTATAACTCACCCGTTTTTGTGGCCTTTTTCCGCTGGACGAACTTGGCGCCCCGGCCTTCGGGCGGTTATTTTTGGGCGCGGCTGTGCCAGCAGCCTATTTTTGGCACACGGAGGCCCCTCGCAAAGTCTCGCGCCATTCCGAGTCCGGCGGACGAAGTTGGCCAGCCCCACCCCCCAAGGCTATAGCCCACCCGTTTTTGTGGCCTTTTTCCGCTGGACGAACTTGGCGCCCCGGCCTTCGGGCGGGTATTTTTGGACGCGGCTGTGCCCGTGGCCTATTTTTGGCACACGGAGGCGCCTCGCAAAGTCTCGCGCCATTCTGAGTCCGGCGGACGAAGTTGGCGCGCCCCACCCCCCAAGGCCATAGCCCACCAGCTTTTGTGGCCTTTTTCCGCTGGACGAACTTGGCGCCCCGGCCTTCGGGCGGTTATTTTTGGGTGCGGCTGTGACCACGGCCTATTTTTGGCACACGGAGTCCCCTCGCAAAGTCTCGCGGCATTCCGAGTCCGGCGGACGATGTTGGCCAGCCCCACCCCCCAAGGCTATAGCCCACCCGTTTTTGTGGCCATTTTCCGCTGGACGAACTTAGCGCCCGGCCTTCGGGCGGGTATTTTTGCCGCGGCCGTGCCCACGGCCTATTTTTGGCAACGGAGCCGCCTCGCAGTTTTGCGCCCATTCCGAGAATCCGGGGGACGAAGTTGGTGCGCCCACCCCCTGTGCCATAGCCCACCTTTTGTGGCCATTTTCCGCTGGGACGAATCTTGGCGGCCCGGCCTTGGGCGGTTATTTTGGGCGCGGCTGTGCCAGCAGCCTATTTTTTGGCACACGGAGGCCCTCGCAGTCTCGCGCCATTCCGAGTCCGGCGGACGAAGTTGGCCAGCCCCACCCCCAAGGCTATAGCCCACCCGTTTGTGGCCTTTTTCCGCTGGACGAACTTGGCGCCCGGCCTTCGGGCGGGTATTTTTGACGCGCTATGCCCGTGGCCTATTTTTAACACACGGAGGCGCCTCGCAAAGTCTCGCGCCATTCTGAGTCCGGCGGACGGTTGGCGCGCCCCACCCCCTAAGGCCATAGCCCACCAGCCCTGGCCTTTTTTTCCGCTGGACGAACTTGGCGCCCCGGCCTTCGGGCGGTTATTTTTGGGTGCGGCTGTGACCACGGCCTATTTTTGGCACACGGAGACCCCTCGCAAAGTATCGCGCCATTCCGAGTCCGGCGGACGATGTTGGACAGCCCCACTTTCAAGGCTATAGCCCACCCAAGCTTAGGCCTTTTTCCGCTGGACGAACTTAGCGCCCCGGCCTTCGGGCGGGTATTTTTGGCCGCGGCCATGCCCACAGCCTATTTTTGGCAAACGGAGCCGCGTCGCAACGTTTCGCGCCATTCCGAGTCCGGCGGACGAAGTTGGTGCGCCCCACCCCCCAGGCCATAGCCCACCCGTTTTTGTGGCCATTTTCCGCTGGACGAACTTGGCGCCCGCCTTCGGGCGGTTATTTTGGGCGCGGGTTGTGCCAGCGGCCTATTTTTGGCACACGGAGGCCCTCGCAAAGTCTCGCGCCATTCCGAGTCCGGCGGACGGTTGGCCAGCCCCACTCCCCAAGGCTATAGCCCACCCACAGGGCCTTTTTCCGCTGGACGAACTTGCCGCCTGGCTTTCGGGCGGTTATTTTTGGGCGCGGCTGTGAACGGGCCTATTTTTGGCACACGGAGGCCGCTGCAGTCTCGCGCCATTCCGAGTCCGCGGACGAAGTGGCCAGCCCACCCCCAAGGCTATAGCCTACCCACAGGGCCTTTTTCCGCTGGACGAACTTGGCGCCCGGCCTCGGGCGGGTATTTTTGGGTGCGGCTGTGTCCGCGGCCTATTTTTGGCACACGGAGTCGCCTCGCAAAGTCTCGCGACATTCCGAGTCCGGTTGACGAAGTCGGCCAGCCCCACCCCCCAAGGCTATAGCCCACCCGTTTTTGTGTCCTTCTTCCGCTGGGCGAACTTGGCGCCCCGGCATACTGGCGGGTATTTTTGGGCGCGGCTCTGCCCGCGGCCTATTTTTGGCACACGGAGGCACTCGCAGTCTCGCGACAGTCCGAGTCCTGCGGACGAAGTCGGCCAGCCCCACCCCCCAAGGCTATAACCCACCCGTTTTTGGGGCCTTCTTCCGCTGGTCGCACTTGGCGCCCCGGCCTTCGGGCGGGTATTTTTGGGTGCGGCTGTGCCTGCGGCCTATATTTTTGGTACGCGGAGGCGCCTCTCGTAAAGTCTCGCGCCATTCCGAGTCCGGCGGACGGTTGGCCAGCCCCACCCCCAAGGCTATAGCCCACCTGCTTGTGGCCTTTTTCCGCTGGATTTAACTTGGCGCCCGGCCTTCGGGCGGGTCTTTGGACGCGGCTGTGCCCGTGGCTTATTTTTGGCACACGGAGCCGCCTCGCAAAGTCTCGCGCCATTCGGGGTCCGGCGGACGGTTGGCGCGCCCACCCCCAAGGCCGTAGCCCACCAGCTTTGTGGCCTTTTTCCGCTGGGACGAACTTGGCGCCCGCCTTCGGGCGGTTATTTTTCGGCGGCTGTGACCACGGCCTATTTTTTGCACACGGAGTCCCTCGCAAAGTCTCGCGCATTCCGAGTCCGGGCGGACGATGTTGGCCAGCCCCACCCCCAAGGCTATAGCCCACCCGCTTTGTGGCCTTTTTCCGCTGGACGAAACTTAGCGCCCGCCTTCGGGTGGGTATTTGGTCATGCGGCCGTACCCACGGCCTATTTTTGCAAACGGAGCCGCCGCAAAGTTTCGCGCCATTCCGAGTCCGGCGGACAAAGTTGGTGCGCCCCACCCCCGTGCCATAGCCCACCTGCCAGGCCATTTTCCGCTGGACGAACTTGGCGCCCGGCCTTCAAGGGTTATTTTTGGGCTGCTGTGCTAGCGGCCTATTTTTGGCACACGGAGGCCCTCGCAAAGTCTCGCGCCATTCCGAGATCCGGCGGACGAGTTGGCCAGCCCCACTTCCCAGGCTATAGCCCACCTGGTTTTTTTGTGGCCTTTTTCCGCTGGGCGAACTTGCCGCCTGGCCTTCGGGCGGTTATTTTTGGGCGCGGCTGTGAACGGGCCTATTTTTGGCACACGGAGGCCGCCAGAAGTCTCGCGCCATTCCGAGTCCAGGCGGACTTGGTTGGTGCCCCACCCCCCAAGGCTATAGCCCAACCGTTTTTATGGCCTTTTTCCGCTGGACGAACTGGGCGCCCCGGCTTTCGGGCGGTTATTTTTGGGCGCGGCTGTGCCCGCGGTGTATTTTTGGCACACGGAGGCCCCTTGGAAACTCTGGCCCAGTTCCGAGTCCGGCGGATGAACTTGGCCAGCCCCTCCCCCAAGGCTATACCCCACCCGTTTTTTGGGCTTTTGGCGGTGGGATTTGAACTTGGCTGGCCCCACCCCCCAAGGCTATAGCCTTCCACCCGCTTTTAAGGCCTTTTTCCGCTGGACGAACTTGGCGCTCTCCGGGCCTCGGGGTATTTTTGTTCCCTGCGGGCCTATTTTTGGCAGATTTGAGGCGCCTGCAAAGTCTCGCCCCATTCCGAGTCCGGCGGGATTTGAACATGGCTAGCTCCCACTGCCAAGGCTATAGCTCCACCATTTTTGCGGCCTT